>JACXGM010025959.1:0-15080 GCA_016801145.1 Umbra pygmaea | reverse complement strand
GGGGGTCCGGACGGCGGCGTCGGCCGAGCAGGGGGTCCGGACGGCTGCGTCGGCCAAGCAGGGGGTCCGGGCGGCAGCGTCGGCCGAGCAGGGGGTCCGGACAATAGGGACAGCCGAGCAGGGGGTCTGGACGACAGGGGTTCTGGGAGGTAAGGTGGCAGCAGATCAGGGTGCTCCAAATCCTCCATTGCCGGGACATCTTCGAACTCCGGCGGTGGAGGCAGGATCAGCTCCTCCAGCTCCAACCCCTTCTCCCAGGCGAAAAACCCCCTTGGAAAAGACGCTGCCTCCATTCGATAGGTGGTTCTTTCTATCACGATTCAAGGATGAGGAGGCAGGCGCGTCTTCACTGAACATATATTTTATTCATACACAAGGAAGAACTGGACAGGAACAAAGAACCACACAGGATTCACAAACACTCAGAACTAAGTACCATACTAACGAGGGAAGGAGGTGCAGGTGTGGACTAAACAACAGAACTGATAGGCTGACAAAAACATGTCACGGGATCATGTGATACAAAGAGCGGGAAACAAAACCAGAACAAAACACATAGGGGAGAAAACACCCTGTAGTGACACAGAACAGGGACAGAGTCTACAGACATTGTGACAATCACTATCATTCCGATTGGGCACATTAGTTAAACAACTTTGCTGCATAGCACACTGGCTGCTAAACAAGACTCTGCTAACGACACTTTTTTTTTTACATTCAGACTTCCAACCAAGTAGCTCTGCAACTACTTGGACAAAAGCGGGATGGCGAGGGACTCACATATGGTTCATCCAACCACATGCCGCTGAGCCACCAATTATTTTTACACTGCTCATAAGCCTTTAGTCAGATAATGTAGGGGATGATTACACTCACCAACTATATTTCTGTGATTGAATTAACAGGTGCCTGGTCTCCACACAAGTAATCGCTAGAGAGCAACGTAGATCCTTCGACCACTTTGAAGGATTAATACTAGCATGATTGTTAACCGCACATATGGACAGAGGTATTAAGGACTTACTTCAATGTTCCTAAAATAATTTGGAAAAGACAACTAAAGCAGCCACAAAGGACCAAGAGGACAAATGACAAATCAGTAAGTTTATTGAACCTATATTGTATTGAGAACAAATTGTGTCTGTGGAAATTAATTGTATGTTTAGTGTGCTATTTTAGTACCTCTAGCTAGCTAACAATCCTTGCTGCAAAAAGGTATATGGTTATCAGATTAATAAAAATATAAAAAAAACAACAAAGTTACTTTATAAATAGCAATTTACTCTTTTATAATGAATTGTTGAACATTCATTTTGAAGATTGATAGCTACTTTTAAAAGTATGGTTACTGAACCTAAAAAACAAGTGTTTTCGTCTGTGTCGCTGCGTTATGTAATGATTGCAATGTAAGTTGAAAATGTGTTGTTGACGGAATGTTGTTCAATCTGTGCCTACTGGAGCCACATAGGTCCTTTAGCTCCAGCTGAGTTAGTGACCGATTTTAAAATTACAAGCTACGGTGAATAGCTAACGTGATCACAGCTGAAATATTTTGTGCAATGGTCACTAGTATGATATTGCTGGTTTGGAGAGCTAATCTGGCTAGCTAGCATGGTCTAGCTTGTGTTATTTGTGTATATCTTTGAATGAATGTGACGTAATATGAAAATGTATCAGTGACAGAACATTGTTCAACCTGCACCTACTGAAGCTAGCTGGGTCCTATAGCTCCTATAGTTTCAGCTGAATTAGTAACCAATTATAAACTTACGAACTACAGTGAATAGCTAATGGGATCACAGCTGTATGAAATTAATATGAAATAATATGAAAATGTATCCTTGACAGAATATTGTAGAATCTGTACCTACTGGAGCAAGATGTCCTATAGCTCTGTCCAAATTTGTGAAGATACAAGCTAAGGTGAATAGCTAACGGGATTATGGTTGTATCTTTTGTTGCAATGGTCACTAGTTCAAGATGGCTGGTGTGGAGAGCTAAGCTGGCGAGCTCGAATTTTCTGGCTTGTGATGTTTTGGCATATTCTTGAATGAACCAGACGTAATATGAAAATATCATTCAAAATGTAAGTACACTGTATCTCCTTTGTTAGCAGTCAGCATAAGCTACACTATACGGGACATGTTTAGGCATTTGTCATTGCATATGTTGTTGTGATATCACATTTGTAATATTGGTATGTCCCCCAGTCTCAATATATTGATATGTTTATATATCTCAATATGTTTCTCTGTGCCCTGGTCTGTGTTTCTGTCCTGTTCTGTGTTTGTTTGTTCCCTTCAGTTTGTTTATCTCAAACAACTGTTGCAGATTTGTTGCCGATCATCAGTTATCACTGGCTCCTCCCCCCTGTTATCCGGTTCAGCTGATTCCACTCACCAGTCATCCCATCATGCCCTTCTGAACAGTATTTAATGTGCCATCTTGGGTTTGACTCTCTCTCATGCTGCTCATGTGGTTGATCTGTGCGTGAGCCCTGTCTCTGTGTTTGGTGGCTTTGTGCCTTGGTTATTAGTTGTGTTTGAGTGAGAGCTTAGTTTGTTTGTATGAGTGGTTAGGCCTGCAAGAGAGGTAGTGTGGTATAGTATTAGTATTGTGTTTATTGTCTATTTGTTAACCCTTTGTATATTAACTATTTGTTATTTCTTTTCACAGGGAGTGAGGAGTAGCCTAGAGCCACTCCGGAGTATACACTTTGCCCGTAGGGGACTCCCTTGTATATGTATATGTATATATTTGGGTAGGGCGCCTTGACCATGTGCCAGTTAGTTTAGTTTTGTGTGTAGGAGTTAGGACTGGAAATGGGGTAGTGGTATTTTTGTTAATTTCTTTTATTTGGTTCCCACTAGTTCTCCTCAATATATTTTACCATGGCTAAATAAAAGCCCATTGTGAAAAGGTACTCTGTCAGTGTCCTTGCTTGCACCTACATCCCCATACCTCTTTTGCTGGCTGCAGGGTGTCCTTGGGCAGTGGTTTTGCTGGCTGCACGGTGGCCTTGGGCAGTGGCTTTGCTGGCTGCAGGCTGGCCTTGGACAGTGGTTTTGACATCCCACTCCACTCCTGTGGAGCAGAATGTAACACATATAAATTAGTAAACCGATTGTAGCCTAGCAAGCTACTAACTACAGTACTACCATTTAAAATGCTATGCTCTGAAAACACTGCCACATCGTACTGTGCAATACGTGATATGATCACAACGTTAGTAGATATTATTGTATACAAACAGACCGCACGGTTTTTAGATATTATTGTATTCAAACAGACATCACATTTTTAAAAGAAACATACAAAATTTGAAACATTTTACTTGTAAAAAAGAAACGCAAACATGGCTGTGTACTCCGGGCCCCAGGAAATAATACTGCTGTTTTCTGCAAGCTTCTTCACAGGACGCCTAGGTTAGTGAATAAGGCAATCACCTTTTATACAATGATCTATTAATCATTGTTTTCCCTTCATTGGCAGTCATTTCTTGTTGGATAATCCTTGTTTTTCTTTTCCGCAATAAAGTACTCCTGTTTCTATTGACGTCACTATAAGAGAACCTGAAACTATGCACACTCAAGATCATTGCAAACAATTTTATTAATAAGGTTTCGCTCATCCGACCAAAACTTTGTCAGCCGACTGAAAAGTTATTATAAAATTTGTCTGTAATGATCTTGATAGTGCAGAGTGTGTCATACGTCATCAAATAGGTATAAATATGTTCTTGATAGGAGAGATGTACCCTTAAAAGAAAATCTGATAAGTTATTTGTTGTCTGATTGTTGCAAACTGCAGTGAGATTACTAAAGGAAAATGTTATCTGAATATGGATTAAACAAAGAAATCTCATATGGACCAGTTTGACAAGGTGGAAGAGAGAACTGTGCAAGGACAACACTGAAAAACATCCAGCAGAGGGTGCTGTAGAAGGACACTGGACACCTGCCTCCCTGAGCAGAGGAAAAAAAATAGCAGGTTCTTATCTGAAGGGCAAAACCGACAGTTAACACAAGTCCAACGGGACTCCTCCTCTTGGAAGAACACCAGCCTACAGAGAATTTATGAGCATGTTAAGTGAGCTAGGCTCCTCCTAGCATGACCAAAATGAAGTTTGGATGGTCAGTAAGACATAGATCCTCAGAGGAAGAAGTTCTGAGACTGTTTTACATTACACAAGTAAAAGCGGGCAACTATTATCATTACAAAACACTTGCAACTCAAAAGTTGAAAATATAACAACTATTATTGGCCATGTTGAATGTTCAAGCGATGTAATAAATGTTTTGAGTAATTATCAACAGTATCATCAATAAGGATATGTTTTTGGAGGATACTATGATTAATCTAAAAAAGTTACAATGGTGATTGGTTATTAGAACGAATCAATATAGAATAGAGTTTGGTTTTGTTTATGCTATTGATATTTCTTATTTTTTCTTATTTTGTTTTTATTATTTGGTACAATGTAGAAATGTGTGGAGATTGTGTTAAATGCAATTTTTGCATTTATACTCTAAGAAGTTTGTTAATTTGAATATGTATGGTATTTTTACCATAAAGATTCTGGATGGCCAATAAGCTTTGTGGGATCCAAACAGGATTATCCATCTGAGCCCCGGGCCTAAAAAAATTGCTAACTCACTGAGATACTAGGCTTTTTAATAGAAACAAGAATCTTAAGATGATTTACCTTCACCAGTTATTTCTCATTTTTATAAATAGCATTCTTGACTGAGATGGACTGGTGTAAATACATTTTTAATTGGTATAAAGGACTTGTTAAGGTCATTCAGGTGATTGGTGATAGAAAATCTTTGGAGGCACCTCCAGTAGCGACAGAGACCTCTTGGGTATTCCTGAATCATAGAGTTCCTAGTCTTCTCTATTTATAAGGAATCTGGGAGACTTGTGTATGTCGAATTGGATTGTGGGCATATTGATTTGCTTTTACTGATAATATGATATAGGTTCACTTTGAAGGGATTATATAAACATCTGTCTCTATCCAAGAATGTTCAACATCTGTTAATATTAACAAATCATGTTTTGAATAATGCATTGATTCAATTGCTCCTACATGCCTGAAATCCCCAGTATTTTTGGAAAAGCAAGTTGTTTCATTTTTGGTGTTGTTCTGTTTTTCAGTCAAGGCCTGTAACTCAAACCAGTTTAAACTAGTTTTCTGGTTGAGAATCTGGGCCTGGATAAACAACAAAAACGGTCCTTACTTTACGACAGGTAATTAAGGAATTTTATGACATACTATGAGACTGCCTTATTTCTGTTCCAGGGGTTTAGCCTAAACTGTTCTGAAAGTTATACTGATTCACTATAATGTTAGTTTGTTGATGTGGATTATTGTCCTAGCATTGGGAAATGTTTACAAATGTGTGAAGAAGTTAATTCTAAGTTGTGTCTATTGTAGTGATGCATTTGGAATCATGAATGTGGTTTATTGGGAATGATATGTTGAATCATTATTGAGAATGTGGTGACAACTATAATTTTCTATATGTTTTAATAGTATGATTTCTTGTGTATTATATTCTGATTTTAAGTGTGTTTTTATAAAAGGCTACAGAGCATTAATCAATTACACTTGCGAGGGTCAAGGAGCTAATGATTTCTGTCTGATCAATAGTTAACAAAAATAAGACCCGAATTCATGTGTATTTGTTTTTTATCACAAATTAGTAGACCGAGCCACGGGTACAATTTGTCATTTTCTGTATCATTGCCAAGAATTATATGTATCATTCAATCAAAGAAATAAGGTAATACACGAAAGTGTTAGATTTATTAATCATTAAAAAGTATCTACAAATAAAGGATTTATATGCTGAGCTAGTAGGGAGGGAGCGAGAGGTTGGGGGCACTTTACTTTTCTTCCAAAACTTCATAAAGACAGATTGACGTGTGGAGGAGGGTTCTGTGTGTGTGGCTACTTGTTCTGAGAAAGACAGGGGCTGGGATAGGCTGCAGAAAAAAGAACAAATTTAAAAATACAAGCAACGGTTCTACCTATATATTATTTCATTTAAAAATAATTGGGTGCTTGGATCAGCAATTTCATTTTGATCTATCAAATAACTGAAGGACACAGTAATACTTCGGTAGTAAAATTAGGTTAATTGGATTAACAGAAAATGTGCAATATGCATCAAAATGAAACTAGACAGGTGTATAAATTTGGGCACCCTTGCCATTTTGTTGATTTAAATACCCGTAACTGCCTAGCACTGTTTAATTGTAACACATAATTGGTTTGGTGAGCTCATTAGGCATTGCACTTAATAGATAGGTGCATTCATGAGAAAAGGTATTTAAGGTGACCAGTTCTCTTTGACTCTCCGTTTGAAGAGTGGCAACATGGGGGCCTCAAAACAAATCTCAAATGACCTGAAAACAAAGATTGTTCAACATTATGGTTTAGGGGAAGGCTACAAAAAGCTATCGCAGAGATTTAAGCTGTCAGTGTCCACTGTGAGAAACATATTTTGCCAAACACCTTTTGTCAGTGTAATCTCTAAATCATTGAGTTCACTTCATAGTCAGTAATTCCTTGTTGGAGTCTCCTGGTTTTCTCTTCCTCCTTCTCGTTGGTATCATCCCCAACAAAGTAGTGGTGTCTCCGTTGACATTACTTGCAGATGAAGAGTATTTATATATATAAAAGAACCTCAAACTCTGCACACTCAAAATCATTGAAAACAATTTTTAAAATAAGGTTTCGGAATGTCGACCAAAATCAAATCAAATAACTGAAAGACACAGTAATATTTCAGTAGTGAAAATAGGTTAATTGGATGAACAGAAAATGTGTAATATACATAAAAACAAAATTAGACATGTATTTATTTGGCCATCCCAACAGAAATATCACATCAATATTTAGTGGAGCCTCCTTTAGCAGAAATAACAGCCTATATACGCTTTCTATAGCCTGCAATGAGTGTCTGGATTCTGGATAAAGGTATTTTGGACCATTCCTCCTTGCAAAACATCTCCAGTTTAGTTAGGTTTGATGGTTGCTAAGCATGGACATCCCGCTTCAAATCAACCCGCAGATTTTCAATGATATTCAGATCTGGGGACTGGGATGGCCATTCAATAACATTGTACTTGTTCCTCTGCATAAATGCCAGAGTAGATTTTGAGCAGTGTTTTGGGTTGTTGTCTTGTTGAAATATCCAGCCCCGGCATAACTTCAACTTTGTGACTGACTCCTCTACATTATTGTCAAGTATCTGCTGACATTTAGTGGAATCCATTCAACCCTCAACTTTAACAAGATTCCCAGTACCGGCACTGGCCACACAGCCCCACAGCATGATGGAACCTCCACCACATTTTAAGTGTTTGTCTTGGAACGCTGTGTTCCTTTGCCGCTGTTAGATGGTAATGCCCTGTCGGTCTTAGATGTCTTAGAATCCCCCAACAGGCCTCAACTATAGCTGTACAACTCTCTCATCTAGCAATACCACTCTAAACTGTTCAAACTGTATTTAAACATGATTATATAGAATCTACTTCTCAACACCGCCATGCATAACGCCCCTTGTTATTACCATCTTTGTTTCATCAGTCCACAGCATTTTCTTCCAAAATGAAGTTGGCTTGTCCAAATGTGAGTTTGCATATCTCAAGCGACTCTATTTGTGGCATGTGTGCAAAAAAGGCTTCTTCCGCATCACTCTCCCATACAACTTCTTGTGCAAAGTGCACTGAATTGTTGAACAATGCACAGAGACACCAGCTGCAGCAAGATGATGTTGTAGGTCATTGGATGTGGTCTTGTGGAAGATTTTTCGTTGTAATGATTAATTAACAAAACAATAACCAATAAGTTGAAAATGCAATGTAGCACAAAAGTGTCTTTACATGGATTGTGTGACAAGGATATATATTACTATGTACTGTTTGGTCTTCCATAAAAGCTATAGATCTTGCAAACATCATGGAGCAGAGACAAAAGTTATACAATGTTGGGAAAAGAACTTACAAATTATGGAAGAAGTTGATTAACTGTAGAATGCAGATATCTTAAAAAGACAGAAGGACTGGCCTTGTTGACTAAAGCTAGAAGGATTTGAAGCTCACCACATGGGGGTCTGCTGTGTTCTAAATGCTAATGGAATCGGAGGGCAAAGATCTACTTCAAAGCAACAGGTCTCCTTACATACAGTTGCCAAATGGGAGAGAAAATGCGGCTCTTGTCAACATATGATTGGTGGGTTCAAATTCAAACTATTACAGTACTGACCAATTGTTATCAGTATCAAGTCCTGTTCAATGATGTCACAAGGTATATATATATTTGGAGAATCCTTGTGGGGGGACTTCTCATTGGGCTAAAGATGGGAAGTCAGATTTTATAACAATAAAGTCTTTATTTTGTGCTAATTATCATATCTCCAGGTCTCTGAGTGTAATTCATTAATTACTAAATGCATCAAAAAGATACGACAGTCTGTGGGCTGTTTTTGACTGTTCTCACCATCATTCGCCTTTGCCTCTCCAATATTTTACTTGGCCTGCCACTTCTGGCCTTAACAAGAACTGTATGTTGAACAATCTTTGTTTTCAGGTCATTTTTCAGGTCACAATGTGGCTGCTTTCAGAGTATAGCATTTTAAATGGTCTAGCGCCACTATCCATTTGTAATAGTCCATTACATGTTCAATTAATAAACTGTATGTATTTTTAAAATGAACACTCTTTAATATGAAATTTTCCTGCAGAATAAAAAAAACATTACCTCAAGTGTGTGAATGTTGCGCAACAGGAAGATGATTCCTGACAGGGCCAGCACCAGGAAGATTGAAGCATATTTAGAAATGTTCTTCCAAACGAATCTCCCTTTCTGCCTCCCATTCTCAGGGACATGCTTTATGGTCATCATGACAATGGCATCACAACATTACCAGTACCCCTGGCTTGGCAGAAAGAAACAGATATATAGTAGTTATTATTATTATTTTTATTATTATTATTATAAGAATAAGAATAATAGCATATTGTAAAAATAAACATGAATTCCACAGAGATTCAAACTCTATTTCTCTGAGCCAATTATCATGACTCATAATCCAGTGGTAATGTTATATCAGAAAATTCTGTCAGATTTATGGTAAGGATGCTTTATATACAGTGACAAGAAAAAGTATGTGAACCTTTGGAATTACATAGATTTCTGCATAAATTGGTCATACTATTTGATCTTAATCTATGTCACAACAATAGACAAACACATTCAGTTTGATATTATAACTGATTGACCCTCCTTTGACATCAATAACCTCAACCAAATGTTTCCTGTAGTTCAGACATGCACAATGGTTAAGAAAATGTTTATATCATTCTTTCTACACTTTTACCCATTTCAGGTAGAGATTTGAGGTAAAAATATATTTGTTACTGTCAAAAGTTATATATATATATTAGCCGCGGTCGGTGGATCTTAATTGGGGAGGACGGGCTCGTGTTACGCTCGGGACCGGAGTGAATGGAATGGTGCGCAACGCACAAAACCCAGTGTTTTTTCATTTTGCACACTGGGTTTTGTGCGTTGCCCACCATTCCATTCACTCCGGTCCCGAGCGTAACGTGAGCCCGTCCTCCCCAATTAAGATCCACCAGCCGCGGCTGATATATATACGAATGCAGCTCTTCTGTTTCGGTTTGGCGGGTAAAGGAGAAAGAACGAGGAGAACTGTGAGAAATGTGATTTATGTGAACATTTACAATAGGATATACTGTACAGTAGTAAGGCAAGGCAAGTTTATTTATACAGCACATTTCATACACAATGGCAATTCAAGGTGCTTTACATGAAAAGGAAAACATAAGAATATTAAACAGTTAAAAATCTAATTAAAACAAGTAAATGAAAAATAATTTAGATAGCAATAGTAATAATAATACATTCGATTTAAAGTGACTTTTAAGAAACCCCAGGACACTGATTAGCACGTGTACCAAGAGAATGAAAAAAAAAACTGATGATAAGGAATAGCTATTGCAGAAGGAGGACCAAGATATTCTGAGGGGAAAGCTGAGCTGTAGGTGATGCGGGACATGACAGGAAGCCAGTGAAGGAGGTGCAGGGTGGGTTTTCCAGGGTTTGGTGTGTGTGAGAACCCTGGTAGCAGAGTTCTGGACATACTGAAGCCTATCCAGGGCTTTGCCTGACACCACAGACAGGACTCCATTGCAGCAGTTCAGATGTTATGTTACAAAAGAGTATGAGGTTCTCCGCTACTGGATCAGTGAGGGCTGGGCGGAGTCTGGATATGTTCCAGATTGTGCCAAGATGGCGCCGATGGGTAAAGGTGCCTTGCTCCATGTGTCCAACAAACATTCCATTTTTTTTAACTTATTGTACTCAGCTAGCCAATGAATACACATCATACAGCCATGACAATATTTTAGGATTCAAAACACGGAATACTTATCTTCCTATTGATCTTTTCATCTGCCCGGAATAATCCAAGTGAAGGGATGTCATAATGACTGTTACTGCGGGAGTACCAGCACTTCTCCCAAGGAAGAGATTCAAAAAGCGGCATGGGGTAGGCGAGGTGGGGTGCTCATCAAACTTTGGCGCTGCTCTGATAGACCGCCATTACCAAGTATTCTGGTAGCGAATGTTCAATCTGTAGTCAATAAAATGGACAAACTCAGGGCTATGGTAGCCTTACAAAAAGATATCAAACACTGCAAAATCCTTTGTTCTTCCAAAACATGGCTTAACCCAGAAACAATGACGAAATACATAAAGCTATCAGGATCTACAGATCATCGCACAGACAGGAACAAAGTCTCATCTGATAAGAGAAGGGGAGGCAGTATTTATTTGTCTGATTATTTTCCTCATTGTTCTCCTCTTCCATTTGGTCTTGTCCAACTTCCCACCAACCCTGCCTTTTCTCCCCCCATTTTTCTCCCCTCCAAATTCCCACTAATCCTGCCTTGACGGCAGCTCTGCAACTCCATGGACAGATGTGGGATGGCGAGGGGCGCTCACATGGTTCATCCAACCACATGTAGCAGAGCCAGCCAATTCTTTTCACACTGCTCATCTAACATGGAAGCATTTAGTCAAATCATGTACAGGATGATTACGCTCAACAACTATACTTCTATACTTCTAAATATGCTACTTGAATTTACAGGTGCCCAATCTGCACACAAGGAGTCGTTCGAGTGAAGTGGCTAGGTAGATGATTAGGCTTATTTATCCCAAATCCCCGGCAGTACCATGCCAATTTGTGCTGGAAGTTCTGGGCAAAGTCAGGGAAGACAAAGTCACACTCGAACTACTGACTATCATGACATTGCTTGTTCTGCGACATAGCCCATTACACCACGTGGAAGCCGGGGATGCTGTGTTTGCTGATACACTAATAATCTATCATGCAATGCTAACAATGTCACAGTGTTGGGTAGCCGTTGTTCGCCCCATGTGGAACTCCTGGTGATATTATCGACACTCATACCATCTACAGAGAGAGTCAAAATGCTGTCTGTTTACATCCTGCCTGATAATGATAGTGTTTTAATGCTCAAGGAATTACTCTATTCACTAAGCAAACCCAAAACCACGTACCCTGATGCTGTATTCGTGGTGGCTAGGGACTTTAACAAATGCGAGTTGCAGGACAATGCCTGGCCTCATTGTACACAATTTCACTTTAAATAATTGTGACGCATCTGACTCGACAAGTAATATTCTGTGGTTGCTACCTACTGTTTACACGTACAGACTTTTATACACTGTTCAACATAATTAAGGGAACACTCAACCAATCAAACATCAGGTCTTGATGACCGAAACGTATTAAAGATCAAAATCTTTACTGTACACTGTGTACCTTGTTGGGAACAAAATGATGTAACAACAGTCAATGGAAACCAAAATCACCAACCGACTGAGGGCTGGATTCAAACTCACACCAAAAATCCAAGTAAACAATGGAAGTCATAGGCTTTTCCAACTTGCATGTATTTCATCATGGCAACTCATAAGGTGAATCAGTAGTGTGTATATGGCCATGTGTATATGGCCCCAATGTGTCTGTATGCACTCTTGACAATGTCTGGGCATGCTCCTGGTGAGATGGGGGATGGTGTCCTGGGGGATGAGCTCCAGGACAGTCTGTGGCGCTATTTGGCAGCATCAGATGCACCCATACATAACGTCCCAGAGATTCTCAGTTGGATTCAGGTCTGGGGAACGTGAGGGCAATAGCATCAATGAGGCCAGGCATTGTAATGACGCCAGGCATTAACCTGCACCAGGAGGAACCCAGGGCCCACTGCAGCAGCGTAAGGTCTGACAATGGGTGTGAGGATTTTCATCCAGGTACCTAACAGCAGTCAGGGTACTAGCATGTGAAGGTCTGTGTGACCCTCAAATTATGCGTCTCCCCAGACCATCACTGACCCACTGCAAAACAGGTCATGCTGGATATTGGGTTAAACCTTCTCAGGATAAATACTCACTAGTACCTTAACGTAGTACGAACACGGATGAACAACAGCTGAATTAACATAGAAAGGTACTGCTCAGAGCTTCGGCAGAGCTTCACCATACAGGTAACAATTATTGACAATGGGCAAACACAGGAACTAAATAACGATGGATGGATTGCTGACAGCTGATAATCGTGAAAAGAAAACAAGGCAGGTGATTGGTGGGAAATTATGTAATTGTCCAGGAGAACTGCACACATAACAAACAAGCAATCAGTCTAATCATGTCCTGATTGCTACCTGCCACTACAACTTCATAGGGTCCCTCCTGTCTAGAAGGATTCAGTGATTACCACTGTGCCCAAAATTATAGCACCAAAATCCCTCAACAACTACAGGCCTGTGGCGCATCTCTCTTTATGATAACTGGTTGACTTTTTATATGACAGGGCTCAAAAAGTGAAAGCCAATGGTGTTTCATCTGAAGCCCCCAGGGGTGTGTCCTCTCACCACTTTTATTTGTTTTGTATACAATTGAGGGTCAGTGACATTGATGGCAGACATATCATCAAGTTTGCAGCTCCAGAGATGTTCAATCGGGTTGAAGTCTAGGCTCTGGCTGGGCCACTCAAGGACATTCACAGAGTTGTCCTGTAGCCACTGCTTCGTTATCTTGGCTGTGTGCTTAGGTTTGTTGTCCTGTTGGAAAATGAACTTTGTCCCAGTCTGATGTCCAGAGTACTCTGGAGCAGGTTTTCAGCAAGTTTGTCTCTGTACATTTAATATAGTATCTGCATACAATCATTAAAAATAGGTTAACTTTTGAACCAAATACTGATGTTGTTTGTGCAAAGGCACATCAGCGCATGTACATTTATCGGAAGCTTCAATGTTTTAATGTTGACAACACCTTTATGAATATGTTTTACTATTATTTGAGTCTGTTTTAATTTCCTCGTTAACTTGCTTGTTTGGGTCATTGTCTTTGAAAAACAGAAATAGGTTGGGAGGAATTGTTAGATTGTGTATTGATTTTGACAATATTACTGTTCATTCAAAAAAGTATTCAATCTAATGTGATTGAAAATAGTTCCATTTTTGTCACTTCAGAATGTTTGAAGTTTCAGTATGACAGTCTTTGTGTAAAAGATACAAACAGGAAACTGTGGGTGATAGCAGCTACCATTTCCAGACTATAATAAAGAATAGACTAATTAGAAATAGACAAATTATCCACTCATAGCAGGCAAAATGATTTACTTTTGGACCTATATCCACTCCTTACTCTAAGGAGAATATATATGTTAAAATAAATAACATGGTGCCCTTTATAAAATATTCTGAAAAGCAATCAAATAGACATGTTCATACTTTCATAGTATTTTAACAAATGCATGTCATTTGCCCGGACACATCGTTCCCCAAATACACAGGGACACTGTATAATAAGGAAGTAAGAAATACTAACTTTATTACTTACTTTTCCTGACTGATTAGAGATCAGCCGGCTGCCGCTGACAATCTTGTGACACTGTGTGTTTGTATCTGCGAATGTGCAACATTACGGGCGGTGTCCACTCTCATTTTGGTACTGCACGGTCCTACAATTGGTTCAGCGGCAGCTTGTGGGCGTGTAGCGATGCAGACATTCAACAGACATTCGCCAATGGCCAATTTAAACCGGCACTATGTAAATTTTTCAAAAACAAACAAAATACAAATATGATGTTTTAGAACTAATAAACTCTAGGAACTAGCATATGGATCCAGGGGTTGAAAAATATCTACTTAAAAAATACAAAATACAGACAATGTTAGAATAGCTAAATCAACATAATATAACTAGCAACAAATGCATATTATGGACAAAATAATAATGTGTATTTTCAGAAATTGGTTATATTGTCCCTGTGGTATTCCTGTGTTCAGTAAAAACATATCAAAATTAATTTAAATATTAAATGTGGGCCGATAGGACAAATTAAATGGAACGCTACATAGTGCAACTTTAAAGTGTAAAAATCAATAAATAATTCAGTGATTGTTGCATGGATATCAAATTAACATTCAAAATGGATGCTTTAGATAAATACATCCTGTTAAGGTTGCATTTGCTTGTTCTATGGCTGTACAGATTATATGGCCGTAGCACATATAAAACCTTTAATCTGACTCAAAATAGGCTATGATGCTAAACAGTTACATGTAGAAGATATGCTTATGTATAAAATTGCATTAACAAACCAAACCGCCCTGGACATTCTGTCAGCTGGAAATGGCCTTGTGTTTACCATCACAATGGATTCATTTAAACCTGTTTTTCGATGCCAAATCCAGCGGACAAAATCCTCTTAAATGGCTACAGATTGGTAAAGCCATGAATGTGGAATACTGTAAATATGAAAACGTAATTTGTTATATACATTCAGTGAGTTAACAAGTAGCTGAAACTTGGGTAATTGTTGTCTAAACCGTTGGTTTCACAAAGGCCTCGTAAACCTTTTTCATTTTTTGGATGTCAGAGCTGGATAAGATTTTAACCATAAGATTTTTGTTTAGTGTTATGGTATTATTTCTTCCTAATGGGAACT
>JACXGM010025958.1:0-15083 GCA_016801145.1 Umbra pygmaea | reverse complement strand
ACTGCTATATTTATTTACCACAATACATACTGCTATATTTATTTACCAGTGTACATACTGCTATATTTATTTACCGCAATACATACTGCTATATTTATTTACCAGTATACACACTGCTATATTTATCTCCCAATATACATACTGCTATATTTGTTTACCAGTGTACATACTGATATATTTATCTTCCAGTATACATACTGCTATATTTATTTACCAGTGTAAATACTGCTATATTTACCAATGTACATACTGCTATATCTGTTTACCAGTATACATACTGCTATATTTATTTACCAGTATACATACTGCTATGTTTATTTACCAGTATGTATAATGCTTTATTTATTTACCAGTATACATAATGCTTTATTTATTTACCAGTATACATACTGCTATATTTATTTACCAGTGTACATACTGCTGTATTTATTTACATACTGCTATATTTATTTACCAGTATACATACTGCTATATTTATTCACCAGTATACATACTGCTATATTTATTTACCAGTGTATATACTGCTGTATTTATTTTCCAGTATACATACTGCTATATTTTTTTACCAGTATACATACTGCTATGTTTATTTACTGATGTACATACTGCTATGTTTATTTCCGAGTGTACATACTACTATATTTATTTACTAGTATACATACTGCTACATTTATTTACCACAATACATACTGCTATATTTATTTACCAGTGTACACACTGCTATATATATTTACCAGTATACATACTGTTATGTTTATTTACCAGTGTACGTACTGCTATATTTATTTACCAGTATACATACAGCTAAATTTATTTACCACAAGACATACTGCTATATTTATTTACCAGTGTACATACTGCTATATTGTTTTACCAGTATACATACTGCTATATTTATTTACCAGTATACATACTGCTATATTTATTTACCAGTGTACATACTGCTGTATTTATTTACATACTGCTATATTTATTTACCAGTATACATACTGCTATATTTATTCACCAGTATACATACTGCTATATTTATTTACCAGTGTATATACTGCTGTATTTATTTTCCAGTATACATACTGCTATATTTTTTTACCAGTATACATACTGCTATGTTTATTTACTGATGTACATACTGCTATGTTTATTTACCAGTGTACATACTGCTATAGTCATTTACCAGTATGCATAATGCTTTATTTATTTACCAGTATACATACTGCTATATTTATTTACCAGTGTACATACTGCTGTATTTATTTACCAGTCTGCATAGTGCTTTATTTATTTACCAGTATACATACTACTATATTTATCTACCAGTATACATACTGCCATATGTATTACCAGTGTACATACTACTACATTTATTTACCAGTGAACATTCTGCTATATTTATTTACCAGTATACATACTACTATATTTATCTACCAGTATACATACTGCTATATTTATTTAACAGTGTACATACTTCTATATGTATTTACCAGTGTACATACTGCTATATTAATATACAAGTGTACATACTACTATATTTATTTACCAGTGTACATACTACTATATTTATTTACCAAAATACATACTGCTATATTTATTTACCAGTGTACATACTGCTGTATTTATTTTCCAGTATACATACTGCTATATTTATTTACCAGTATTCATACTGCTGTGTTTATTTACTGATGTACATACTGCTATGTTTATTTCCGAGTGTACATACTACTATATTTATTTACTAGTATACATACTGCTACATTTATTTACCACAATACATACTGCTATATTTATTTACCAGTGTACACACTGCTATATATATTTACCAGTATACATACTGTTATGTTTATTTACCAGTGTACGTACTGCTATATTTATTTACCAGTATACATACAGCTAAATTTATTTACCACAAGACATACTGCTATATTTATTTACCAGTGTACATACTGCTATATTGTTTTACCAGTATACATACTGCTATATTTATTTACCAGTATACATACTGCTATGTTTATTTACCAGTGTACATACTGCTATAGTCATTTACCAGTGTACATACTGCCGTATTTATTTACCAGTCTGCATAGTGCTTTATTTATTTACCAGTATACATACTACTATATTTATCTACCAGTATACATACTGCTATATGTATTACCAGTGTACATACTACTACATTTATTTACCAGTGAACATTCTGCTATATTTATTTACCAGTATACATACTACTATATTTATCTACCAGTATACATACTGCTATATTTATTTAACAGTGTACATACTTCTATATGTATTTACCAGTGTACATACTGCTATATTAATATACAAGTGTACATACTACTATATTTATTTACCAGTGTACATACTACTATATTTATTTACCAATATACATACTGCTATATTTATTTATCAGTATACATACTATTATATGTATTTACCAGTATAAATACTGCCATATTTATTTACCACTACACATACTTCTATATGTTTCTTACTGCTATCCTTTTGTTAACAGATTATATATATTTATATATATATATACCTTTTGTCTCCCGTCCATCTCCTCCATTCTCTCACTGTAGCGTCTCAGGTTCTCCGTCAGGTCACTAATCTCCTGCTTTAGCTTTTCTCTATCTCGCTCCCATTCTACTTTTGCCTTCTGACTCTTTCCTTCTTCTCTCTCCTTCTCTCTCTCTGCCTCCTTTTGGGCCTTCTTTAACTCTGCCTGTTCTCTCAGGGTTTGCTCCAGCTGAGTCTGGTCAGAAAAGAGAAAAGGAGATTGACACAGGGACAAGGAGCTCCCATCTACTAATATTAGATTATTAATCAGAAACAACAATTTTGCTTGTTACAAAGATCTAAAAAAAAGAAAAGGTGTAGTGGTGATTGATATGGGATTTGATCGCATGCCGACATCGACCTTGTGCTTAAGAGATTGCACTGCCATTATGTAAATTGTTATTTCCAAAGGGAGATGATCAAAACAGTGTGAATGTTAAAAAAATTTACTTGTTGGGTCTGTATAGTGTAGTGGGTTAAGTCACTGCCGTGCAGGACAAGCTATGTCATTATAGTCAGTGGTTCGAGGCTGACTATAAATTCTACAAATTTGCCTGGAACTTTCAGCACGAGGCAGTGCAAAGTGGCACAGCGCGGACCAGGATTTAGGATAAATAAATCAGATTATCTATCCTGCCATGTCGCTCTCCAGCGACTCCTTTTGTGCAGACTGGCGCCTGTAAGTTCAATCGTAGTACATTTGGTGAGCGTAATCATCACACATGATCTGATTAAAGGCTGTCAGCTCAGCTACATGTGGTCGGATGAACCATGTGAGCGCCCTTCACTATCTTGCATCTGTCCAGGGAGTTGCGGAGCTGCTGACAAGGCAGGGTTAGTGGGAAAATGTAAACGACCAATTGGGAGGGTAGAAAATCAGGAGAAAACTAAAAAACAGAAAAACTCACTTAACTTGTCTGAAGTAACCAGAAAGAACAGCATTATTAACACTGATTACCTTAATGCATGCATTAATTTTGGAGTCTGTATGAAACCAAGCAGTTGTCGACCAACGCGTCCCACCTGTAGGAGCTGAGCTCTGGATACCACCAGCAGCAGGTCTTCCCCCTCTCCCTCTTCCTGCTCCTCTGTCAACGTCTCCAGCTCATCAAAAGGTTTGGAGATGCTGAAGGTGAAAAGGCGACTGCGGGCACAAACGTTACCTGTGTGGTCCACATAGACAAACTGGTAGTCCTCCTGGCTGGGGCGAGGGAGATAAGAGGCTGTGGGAGAGAAGGTGTCATGAGTGACGGAGACTTTCTCTTTGTTTTACCATAATTACTTTCTTCCCCAAAAACAGATCAAACCTTTTTTGAAATCAACTGTGTGATATATCAATATCTATGATCCCATCATATCACTATGAGCCGTTAGCTTGGGATAAAAGTTGGGCTGCCTGTGTATGCTGTCTATGAATCCCAGTAAGGACCAGCAGCACCAGACAGACGTATCACTGTGCCTTTCTAACATGATAACGGCATCGTTACCTTGGAAATGTACACAGCAGTTGGCATTCGCTCCATCGGTGTACTCTTCAGGAGTGAGCGCCCACGCAAAGGTTGAGTATTCTTTCACTGACGTCCAGCCAGCCTGAGTGAGATATCAGCAGTTATAATCTCCATTATTGTCTACTTCCATTGTAAGCTATGGTTAAGTGTTAAATTATTTGAAACAAAAACACTACCAAACATGTTAGTAATAAACATATATGTGTAAAATGGATAACTCCAATAGATTACTATTGCAGTTAAAACTCTTTGCTTATTGTAAATATTGAACACTATTTGAAGAATGGCCAGTTGTGAATAATACTACACCTTAAAGAGGCCTATCCAATCGTTGTTATTCCAGTTATGTTCAGAGCTAAGGCTGTAATGGCACTCCACTCTACTTTGTGGGAAATACATCTGTCCCACATTCCGAAATTCCACTTTGGGCTGTGTTTCCATGGAAATAAGTCTGGTGGAAAACAGCCGATGAGAAATTCAAGCTGTGCAAGTTTAAGTCTTTGAAATGTTAACTGAAACAGACAAGCATAATGTGTCCTAATGTTCATATCAAACAACATGAAGTATGTTTGAGGATAATTCCATACAACTACTGTAGCTATGAATATCCATCTACTTCTGTTTCTGCATTTAAGGGACAGTGGTTAACATTATTTTGAGGTTTTTAAATAATTAGATATAACATATGCTTGTTAACCTAAATAACCATATTACCTTAAGGCTACTATATACATTTCAAATCTCTGTATGTAGACATATCATGGTATACTGTAGCCTACCTAGTGTACTTACATATTGCTTGTGACTCATTCACTGTCTTTAAAATAAATGTACATTATACTTGTGAAATAATGATTAATGAATACTTTGGTTCACAGACAAATAAAGTGGTAATATTATAATATATTAATGTTACTATTATTATTGTTATTATTAAGGAAGTATTTGTATGGTTAATAGACTGGCTACTGAGTGTATATCAGCTGGTGTGGTTTATTTTCAATTGGAAGCCTACAAACAACAGCACAATATTTTGCAATGTCATGGATTGATGTCAAGGGTCCAAGGCTATTTTTGGTAACATTCCGCAAAATGTCTATATGTGTAGTTAATAGAGAAGAACAATATTAGGTTTCCAAGTGTTGTGAAAGTGTCCACTGTCCATGCCAGAATCATATCTGATGTGTAAATATACTTGATTCCTGAAAGTGTGTGAGTTCAAGCAAAGACACAATAGTAAACAAAAATATAAAAACAAAAGGTAAAGGAATTACAACTTAAACAGCATAAAAATATTATTATACTTTTTTACAAAAATAATATACCAAAGGGATGAAATTATTGTGTATTATGACTTGGCATACAAGTATACCTACATCATTGATAAATGCACCACAGTTGTATCTCAGAACTATCTCAATGACAA
Organism: Umbra pygmaea; assembly: GCA_016801145.1. Classification (NCBI taxonomy): domain Eukaryota; kingdom Metazoa; phylum Chordata; class Actinopteri; order Esociformes; family Umbridae; genus Umbra; species Umbra pygmaea. The sequence goes on along the minus strand of JACXGM010025958.1, from coordinate 9,596 downwards.
TGACCAGGTCAGTTTAAAAACAAAAATCATTCATTATCATATCATATCATTCATATTATGTTTTTTGTGACCACATGATTTTCTAAATATTAAATTAACAGTGTCAAATAGTCATTTAAAAGAAAGATAAGTAAATTTTACTGCGAGACTAATTTAATCAACATGTTTCAAGTCTTCGAAAACTATTGTTATCATGGAATTAAAACAATATCTACATACATTTTAATAAATGAAATTGTTTAAATGCTTACCTAATGTTGGTATGCAAACTGCAGAGAGAGATGCGTGTGAAAGAAATTCATGTATGCTCGCAATAAGCGGTTGCCTGCTACTTTAATAAAACAAACAGTGGACCGCATGTGAAGAGTTTATGGTAAATGAAGTTCTTAAGACAACAACAAATCCTGAAACAAATAACTAAATATTGCTCTTGAACTACAATTCCCATGGCTGATGCAGGGTGGGTAATATATAAAGTAGCCCAGTCACTCTCTGCAGCTGTTACATAGAGAACGATAGATGACTACTTTTATAAATACAGTTTTTGCACAAATATTTTCATTTTAATGTATTCAAATTTGTGGGATGTTCAGCTATGTACATCCTCCGGATGCCCCGCTTAGAGATATAATTAACCAGGCTATAGAAAATAATTTAATTTAATGACCCAAACAATTGATGACAGATAACTACACATTGTCCATAACATGAACTCTAACCTTCTCTATAAACTCTTGAGACTGTTTGGACATGCTGAACCAGATGTTTGGACATGCTGAACCAGATGTTTGGACATGCAGATTTTTTATGGCCTAGATGTTTGAAGCGGTCAACAAGTGTTTGTCCCTAAGAAATGTATTTGAACAAAATAAAGTCTGATGTTTTGGGTATTTTTTTTTCATTTGAATGACAGAACAGTAGGAAACAGAGGATAGGAAGGTCTATTTAGGGGAGACAGAATGGAAGAACACCGAAAGCAGATGAGCCGGGGCTCAAACCCCTAACGGCAGTGATACATGTGGTCCAGAGTCGGGATCTTACACTGCTACACCTAACTCTGACACAGTAGCCTGTGATTTGTATAGAGTTTTTTTGGTGAATACGAACCCAAGTAAAAAAAAAGTATATTTAAATGTACTTGAAATGTATTTTATTTATCCTAAATAAACTTCTAATATATTATTTTGGTATGTATATTTTGAAAGTATACTTCAAATATACTTAAATACATTGAATACATACTTATGGTTAAACATAAGTATACTAGAAGTATAATACTGGAGTATAATTTAAATATACTTTTTTTTTACTTGGGAATATATTGACGTTTTAAATATTTCATTATGCCTACTAACTTCCCATAAAGCATTGTTCTATCTCAAAACACTAGATGGCAGTGTGTCTTTATCCAACCCCACTCAACGAATCATGAACCCCTTTTAGAGTAGGAGCAGTGAGTCAGCACCTGGAACTCTAGCCTATATGTCACAACTCAGTATGAAGGCAGTATGAATGAAGATAGTATGATTCCAAAATCCTAAATTTAATTTAGGAGAGATTATTGCCATTTGAGTACCGTTACTATTCATCTGAGTGTTTGAGACTGGATTAAGAATAGTGTGACATCAAGTCACCAAGAAAAACACATGACTCCACAGTGGTATCAGCATCCATTTGCTTTAATAAAATGTAATTTTAAATATAATATATTGCAAATTGTTTTTCTGTCCAGGTGATGCCCCTATTTGTCTTCTAGTCTGGACAGACCATGTAGGTGTTTATGAACCTAATACAGAAAAGTACAATATGTTCTCAGTCATACTTATGTTTGGTAAAATAAAGGACAAACACATTCTGAACCTTTTCTAATAACATAGTATCATTGAAGTGGCAGCCTATCAGATTGGGGGCATGTCTTATAGGCGTGGCTGCTAGGTTGTTTTTTGTCCATCTGTTAGCATGTTTTACTGGGCATATCAGCTGTCAGTATATTTGATAGATATGGCCCAGTGCCATATCTGAAGTACATGTACAATTAATTTCTGTTTTCAAGATATTTGAGTATATGTCCAAATTGCCTTGAACTCATCTGGTGAACATTATGTCATGTTCGCATTCAAAATATTTAGTAGAGATGGGAAGTTAGATTGTTTTTACTGACTCGTATCTTTGGATTTCGTTCATTATAGACGTAATGCGCCTGTGCAAAAAATAACAAAATGAAGGATCCAGCATGAATCGTGAGTACCGGTCTTTCAAAAGATTTGTTCAAAAAGAATCAATCGTTCATGAATCGTCCATCACTAATATTTGGTAGATGCGGATTCCTGTGGTTTCAGATTCCTGTGGTTTCAGATTTTGGTCGTATCTACATTGCATGAAATAGGCCTACCACTCATATCAACACTGCTTATCTCTTGTATCTTACTATAGCCACCAATAGTGATCTTTAATTGATTGTGCCATTACACTGCGTTCCAAATTATTATGGAAAATGGAATTAGGTCTCATAAATATTAAATATTTAGTTTTTCAATCAAACTCATGGATGGTATTGTTTTTCCAGGCTATTTGGATCACTGAAATCAATCTCAGAGCCCAAATAAAGGAAAACTACTTAAGAAGGATGTTCCACATTATTAAGCAGGCCACAATATGGGAAAGAAAAAGGATCTCTCTGCTGCAGAAAACCGTCAAATAGTGCAATGCTTTGGGCAAATTATTATGCAATGTTCTTTCTCCCCGTATCTTGAAACAAATTTTTGATTCGGTTGGAACATGTTTGGTTTCCTTTCTGAATAAATGATTGAGCACAGGGACTATCCCTGATATACTTAAACAGGCTACTTTTACACCTCTTCTCAAGAAACCTTCACTCGATGATAGGGATTTTAATAATTTTCAATTATTTCGACCCCTCCTTTTATTACAAACGCATTAGAGAATACAGACCTCAATCAACTCCAGTTTTTCTTAGTTCAAATCAAATTCTTGAAACTTTCCAGTCTGGTTTCAAGCCTCTATACATCACCGAGTCTGCTTTATTAAGGGTTTCCAATGACAAATTGTTAGCGACTGACGCTGGTGACTCTGTAATCTTAATACTGTTAGACTTAACCTCGGCTTTTGACACAGTTGATCATAAAACTCTTTTATGCCGACTAGAATATTCTGTGGACATTCAGGGAACTGTCCTCAGCTGGTTTAGATCTTTTCTAACAAATAGAAGTTTTGCTGTCAAACTGGGTAATTCTTCTTCCACTCCAGGCCAACTTTCCTGTGGAGTGCCGCAGGGGTCTATTCTTGCACCCATTCTCTTTTCCCTGTATTTACTTCCTCTGGACTCCATTTTCAGAAAGCATGGTGTATCATTTCACTGCTATGCAGAAGATACACAAATGTACTTGCCTCTGAAATGCAACAAAGATACAGCTGTGAGATCTCTATTTGCATGGCTAGCAGAAGTAAAAATGTGTTCTCAAAATTTCTTATTTTTGAATGAATCCAAAACAGAGGTTATAGTCTTTGGCCCCCATGACAACTATAATAGCAGTAACATTGATCTGGACTATCTTTGTCCAACTTCATCTTGCATTAAGAACTTGGGTTTTCTCTGGGATCTGAACGTCAAATTTGAAAAAAAATAAACGCAGTGATTAGTTCTTGTTTTTTCTAACTATGTCTTCTCTCTATGATTAAATCTTCCCTTTCTGAGAAAACCTTAGAGATTGCTGTCCATGCGCTCATTACTTCACGGCTGAATTACTGCAACTCTTTATTATGGCAAACACTCTATTGCCCGTCTCCAATTAGTACAGAATGCTGCTGCAAAGTTCCTCAAAAGAAAACGTAAATTTGACCATGTTACACCTATCATTAAATCACTGCATTGGCTACCTGTGCACTTTAGAATTGAGTTTAAAATGATTCTCTTTGTTTTTAAATTGGTAAATAATCTGGCACAGAGCTATTTGTCTGAGCTTCTCTGTCCACACAATCCCACACGAAACCTGAGGTCTGGCGATCACAGACTTTTGTCTGTCCCCAGATCACGGTTAAAGAATAGAGGGGACAGAGCCTTTGCAACTGCTGGCCCTAGGAAGTGGAACAGCCTTCCGGTCTATATCAGAGATGCTCAATCTCTTACTGTTTTTAAATCCTCTCTTAAAACCTACTTTTTTCCTTAGCTTTTAATTCACTGTGAGCTTCTGTCTTAAATGTGTGGTTTGTCCTTGTTCTTTGTCTTGTCTATTGTTCAGCACTTTTGTCAGCCTTGTTTGCTGTTTTTAAATGTGCTATATAAATAAATACAAACTTGAAACTTGAAACTTGACAAGGTATGAAAAAATTCACAAAAACATAAACATGATCATCATTCAGATTTGTGGCTGATTTAAAGCACAGACGGGTTTGTGCAGATAAAGGCATAATGAGTAAGATAACTGCCAGACAAATTCATCAAATTAAGAGAGCAGCTGCTAATATGTCATTACAAAGCAGCAAACAGGAATTTGAAGCTGCTGGTGCCTTTGGAGTCCCGCAAACCTCAAGGTGTAGGAACCTCCAGTGGCTTGCAGTTGTGCATGAACCAACTGTTCGGCCAACCCCTAACTAATGCTCACAACCAGAAACAGTTGCAGTGGGCCAAGAAATACATGAAGACTAATTTTCAAACATTCTTGTTAACTGATGAATTCCGTGCAACCCTGGATGGTCCAGATGGATGGAGTAGTGGATGGTTGGTGGATGGCCACCATGTCCCAATAAGGCTGCGACATCAGCAAGGAGGTGGAGGAGTCATGTTTTGGGCCGGAATCATGGGATGGGGAGAGAACTGGTAGGCCCCTTTGGGGGGGGGGGGGGAGCTGGTAGAACCCGTTAAGGTCCCTGAAGGTGTGAAAATGACTTCGCAAAGTATATAGAGTTTCTGTCTGACCACTATTTTCCATGATACAAAAAGAAGAACCATGCCTTCCGTAGCAAAATAATTTCTGTGTCATTGGCTGCTATGGGCGTAAAAGGAGAGAAACTCATGGCGTGGCCCCTATCCTCCCTTGACCTCAACACTATTGAGAACCTTTGAGAACATTTGGAGCATCGTCATGCAAAAGATTAATGAGGGTGAGAGGCAGTTTGCATCAAAACAGCAGATCTGGGAGGCTATTCTGACATCCTGCAAAGAAATTCAAGCAGAAACCCTTCAACACAAGTTCAATGGATGCAAGAATTGTGAAGGTGATATCAGGGGTCTGCAGTTGCTCAGTGGGTCAAGTAGGTTGTCCAGCAATCGGAAGGTTGGTGGTTCGATCCCCGGGTCCTCCTGACCAAGTGTCGAGGTGTCCATGAGCAAGACACCTAACCCCAGCTGTTCCCGACAAGCTGGCTGGCGCCTTGCATGGCTGACACTGCCGTCGGTGTATGAATATGTGAATGAATGGGTGAGTGTGAGGCAATGTAAAGCGCTTTAGTGGCCATTGTTGGTCAGAAAAAGCGCTATATAAATGCAGTCCATTTACCATTTACCATCAAAGAAGGGGTCCTATTTTAACAAGTAACTTGCCCTGTTAAGATGTGTTTGATTGGAATAGCTTTTGATTTCAGTAAATATGACCTCCTAAAGCTGCAAATTCAACAAATGACCATTTTCAGTACTTTACAACCTATCAAATGTTTTGAAACACTGTGCATTTTGAGTTTTTTATTTTAGAAAAAAATATACTGTTTTCATTGGGTGGTTTGTTTAATGAAATTCAACTTATACCCTAACGGTTGGTGACTTGAAGCTTCTACTGATTGTTATTTGCATCGACTATTTAGGAAAATCAGTGTAAAATATAATTTGCATAGTAATTTGGAACATGGTGTATTTACCAATGTGTATTGGTGTCACACTGTAGCTGAGGGAAATGTTTGGTTCGATATTGAATAATATGAAAAACAATAAACATACATGCAGCATACAAACAACCATGGTCTTAACAATTGAAGATTAGAAATCAATACAAGCTATCAATGATTACAAATTAAATAAGATGTAATTAGATTGAATTGTCCAGGTAAGGCCAGTATGGCACCCACACATGCTCCACAGAGCATTACACCCAGAACTTCACTGTTACAGACTGGGATATGCATCTATCTATAAATTGCAGGAATATCTGTCTGTCTTTCTGCGTGTTAGGCGCATATATTGAACCGTTAGTCGGATGGATTTCAAACTTTACCGGTGTCTTGCTACGGGCACGAGTAAGTATAGTGCCAAGTTTGACATTGTTTAGATTAGAAATGCTAAATATATTGTTAAATATATATCGATAAAAGAAGCACACATTGCCTTTTGCCGCTCTAGCCGCTGGCCACTCCTTCTCTCACACTCCACACTGAGTGCTGTCACTACTACAGCTGTTAAGAGTTAATATAAAGTCGAAGCTAACTCTGCCAAACGGTGCTGTCATTACTACCGCTGTCAGAGTTAGTATGAAGTCGAAGCTAATTCTGATAGCTGTAGTTATTAACCAAGCCAAACAGTGCTCACTACTAAAGCTGTCATAGTTAGTATGAAGTCGAAGCTATCTCTGACAGCTGTAGTTTTTAACCGAGCCTAAAGGGGCTGTCACTACTACAGTTGTCAGAGTTAGCTTTGGCTTTATACTAACTCTGACAGCTGTAGTAGTGACAGCACCGTTTGGCTTTGATATTAATGCAGGTAAGTAACAAACGATTCTAACTGCATTAATAGCATCAAAGGTAACTCTGACAGCTGTAGTAGTGACACCACCGTTTGATTTGATAATTAATGCAGTTAGCATCGAAGCTAACTCTGACAGCTGTAGTAGTGATAGCACTGTTTGGCTCGGTTAGAAGTGACAGCACCGTTTGCTTAATATGTTTTACTGATTACCTAAATTACTTCCATGGCCAACACCCCTGTTCTCTCAGTAAATTGTAATACTTATTTGTGATTTATTTTTCCTCCCATTTTTCTCACCTCTCTTATATAGGGGCAGCGTTGTCTGCCCATTGGCTGGTGCAGTGACGTGTATATAAAATATGATTTTTTTCAGGTGCATCCTGCTACACAGGAGGGGTAAACCACTTGGAGCATTCCCCTATGGGGCAACGCTCCATTCATGAAACTGGAGTTACAGAACTCCGGTAACTAACGTTAGCTAACAATGGTTAGCTAGGTACCGTTAACGTTAGCTAGCTTCTGTGAATGTTAACCAGTAAATAGAGTAAGGTCTGTACCTGTTAATGACCAAAAACTCCCGTTTGACAAAAGGCTACTGACATGCTTATTCATATCTGGTACTGTAGATACAGTACAGCCAAGCTAAAATGAGGTAACTAGCTAAATAGCATGCTAGCAGTAAGCCAAATGCTAGACTTGATTCAATCAAAATACCTAGCTAGGTAGCAAATAGCATACATTGTTTTTCAAACACTACTAAACATATTGATTTGTCCTCTTACCTCAGTTTTTACTACTATAGATTTTTTTTGTCCATTCAGGTTTTCTTTCAAAGCCACAGCTTGTGTCTTTACCTTCTGAAAAAGACTGTGCAGCACGTGCAGCTAGCGGAGCAGCATAGCTGGACCGTTGATTTGATTGACTACCAATCTTACAAACAGACAACCACCTTTTTTAGGAAAAAGTTTTACAAATGCTGTTTCATGTGTCAGAATGTACCAAGCAGTTGGATTCACAATGCCATCAGGTTTTAGAATTTGACATCAAATATTACACACTGAAAGCTGATCCTGTTTTAAACTTAGCTATTTAGGTCCGAAACATGTCCGGATGGCATGACTCAGTCCAACACATGTACTGTATATGATATGATATCCAAACTAGATATGAGACCAAATTAAGTTTAATGACTCAATATTCCAATTTGATATGCCTGTCATTTCTGACATGCAGAATGCATGGGTTAATGTGGAATAATTCAATAACAATAGTGCAAGCATTGTTTTCGTTTAAAAAATGAATGTGAAATAATCAACTAGGCACAGCTGCAGATATCAAGCATATTAGTAATATATCCAACAAAATACATCACCATTCGTAATATCATTAATACATGAAGTCAATATACTACTAAATTTGTATGTGGTGGAAATATATGGAAGTGCTAGAGCTATCATCATTGTTTTAAAGGAAATAATGAGCATATCAAACATTGCCAATGCCCATGTACAGATTTAAGATATGACATGTATACAACTTTTATGATATCCAAACAATACGTGACCTAATGTCATATGTTGAATCAATATTTCACTGTTTATCATGTATATCAGCAAAACTCTGGATATGTATAAAAATGATCCGGATTCTACAAAGAACTGGGTGAATATCCTTTTTGGTTATCCCTGGATAATAGTTTTAAGATTCAAAAATAGGATTAACTGCCTTGTTCAGCAATATAGAACAACATATTTCTGAGCTTGCTGGCTGAGACTACTCTCCCATCTGATTCCCAAATAACCTTTTCTAACCTTTTTTGAACTGAAAAGATTTGGCAGACATGACAACCGAAACGATTATATTGGTCACCGTTAGCCCTACGAGTGAAGGGTATAAAGGTAATGGCATGGGGATACAGAAGAGATCGGGTGATGGAAGCTATATAGAAGAGGGGGGTATTTTATAGGATTCTAAATAAAATGGGGAATAAATCAACCCAACATTTCAGAGAAAGATAGAAGGATTGAAGATGGGTTTGAGACAAAATGGTGATTGACAGCAAGCAGTTATACATGGGGAGGTGCACCGGCCCAATAGAACCCAATGGAGGGTATTCATGCAAAAGAAACAATATGTGTTTGTGTGAGAGGGAGGCGATATCAAGGAGAAGACTTATTGGAAAGGGGAAGAGTGGAGGGGGAAACGGAGAAATCATGTAAGGGATACGTTATTACATTGAGTGACAGAATGGAGGATGATGTACAGAGAGACACTGAGATGAAGAGGGAGAAGAGGCAGGAAAGAGGAGTGGGAGCAGAGGGTAGTTAGTATTCAGGGCTGAGCCGCTCCATCTGCTTAGCCCAGCAGTCCTTGTCGTATAACTGTCACTGGGCCATGGGCCGCATAAAGAATGTCCCAGATTTGATGTAATTCCACAAAATTAATGACAGCTTCACCCTGGATGAGCGGAGAGGGTATCATTAGTGTTTGATCGTCCATCTGATCATCCGATGGCAGTATGAGGCATTGGAGGCCTGGGCGTTGTGCAATAGAAGTGTGAGGCAGTGGAGGGCGAGCAAGAGGGACCGGTGGTCACAACAAAGATACCCTTCACCCACCCTCACAGGAAACTTCCTAAAACCTTAAATCCATGATTATCTCAACAGTCAGGAAAGACTGAGACTGATCTCCCTCCTCAATGGACTCTGTTTCTCTGTGTGACTCTGTATGGCACTGTGTTTCTCTGTGTGACTCTGTATGGCACTGTGTTTCTCTGTGTGACTCTGTATGGCACTGTGTTTCTCTGTGTGACTCTGTATGGCACTGTGTTTCTCTGTGTGACTCTGTATGGCACTGTGTTTCTCTGTGTGACTCTGTATGGCACTGTGTTTCTCTGTGTGACTCT
>JACXGM010025957.1:0-15083 GCA_016801145.1 Umbra pygmaea | reverse complement strand
TCAAGCTGTAGTGTAGCAGCTCTTGAGGGCTCGCGGCAGCACCTTGAACGCAATGACGCAAGGCACAGCGACGTTTATCGGGCGTCGCAGTGATTCTTATGTTTATATTTTTGTATGTCGAAATAAATTATTAATTATTATTGTTCTGCGTAGTTTGAAGAGAAACATTTTAATATCTTTATCCCGGATATATATATATATTTAATCAGGAAGGGGTGGGGGGTCAATTGGGGGGTCAAAGCGTTTTTTGGGAGGGTCCTGAGACCCCCCAAGACCCCCCCTGGCGCCGCCGGTGCATATACACCAGCAATTGTAATTTGTAAGCAACCAATATTATACCAGAATACTTACAGCATCTTGTAATGTGTCTACTACCATTCAATCATCAAACAAAGTGCCTAGTGGCCTTGAATAATCAAATGCTAAATACATAAGTGCAGCATCTTTTAGTATAAAGTAGAAAGAAGAGTAAAATAAACATTTGGGGAAGGAACTTGAGTTAGTTTTCCAGGTTTTTGACAAGTTGACCTATACTGTTTGCATCCTTTTCCTAACAGAAAGAGGAGAGGGGGAGAGAGAACGGCAACCCCTGGATAGCCAAGGAGGACAGGACAGAACAGGAGATGAGAGACAGACAGGAAGGAAACATTAATGGGTGTATGTGTTTGTGTGTGAATTATGGAAGAATTTTATTCATAGAACTGGATTGGTAAACGTGAGGCACTATGTGCTTGCATATGCTAGCTAGTTGCTCACTAGAGGTGTTACCACAGGGTGAGCATCCAGTTTGGCAAATTGACGCAAATGAGGAAGTGCCTTAAACCTGCATTCTATCTGAATTCCTGCTGGGGGTGATACGTCTGGTTGTAAAAGAGCTTGGTTTCTGTAATAGTCTATGAGAATGAGAGACATAATATATATGGTCTCAATCGCTAAATTTAACCCTTCTGCAGTTTATCATGATGTTCATTTTTTTAATTATGGTCTCGTTGATTTAAAAAATCCTTACTATAAACCAATCCAGTCACTTTCTTCGGCACGATGATTGGATTGGCAGGGTAACTAACTGTCAATCAACCTCATCAATGCGTGCCCGGAGATCTGATTTGGCCGTTGCCCCAGGGTCACTATATCTGACGAAGCTCATACTGTCATACTAACCTGTGAAGAAGCAGCAGTACGTACCAAGATAATCTAAATGTTGGCAGAGAAAGTCATAGTGCAACCCAGAACTAGCAAAAAAAAAAGGAAGACTTTGTTCGAATCAACTATGAACAAAAAAGCTTTCGATAAAGCGCGCAATCAGACCAGAGTAAATATTGGTGTGGCTTTTTAGCGATGGCGTGAACTCCGGGATTCCAAGTTGTTGAAGAGTGACGCCATGGTCGCTTTATCTCTGCTAGACAGGTAATCTTTCTTTTTTATTGTTATGGTCGTTTGTTAATATTACGAATTAGACATCAACGCACATTCACAAAATTTGAAGGCGTGGCTTTTGAAAGTAGCTCTGAAGGGAGGAGGTGGGACTTTTTCCGTTGGGTCATTTTTTTCCGTTGGATCAGGTGACACATTTGCTAGCTGTTTCTTGCTAGTTTTTAGTGATCGCATAGCCTAACTTTAAATGTACAATATGTTGTTTTTGGCCATTAGGGTTCTCTCAATCAAAACAATAGCAAAACACATACTTTGATGATGTTGAGAAGTAGCGTTGGATCACAGGTTTTGTTGTCATCGTCAATGACAACCTACCAATCTAGCATCTCCGGCAGAATAAATGTTCACTGACAAAGTAATGTATTGTTAAATATATTATAACTTTATTCACGTTATGTTTGGCGGTTCCCTGTAACTTATAGCAACTAGAGGAGACAAAGGTTATATGACGCCATTGACGGGCGACAAAATGAAACGTCCCGTGTCTTCGAATTAAATTACAAATTTGAAAGTTGGTGGAAACATTTGGGAATGTAAGTACACAACGAACAAATATATATAAGTATAGGGATTTTTGCATTTTTATTGCAAAGTACGTCTTTTGTCATTGTTTTGGAAAACTACATCTTGTACCTTTAAGTTTCTATTCCTCCTTAAAAAAATGCAGGTTTCAGCTATTTAGCTGGATTTTCTCCATAATTCCACAGTAGATATGGACATATGGGGCATCACTGGAAAGGTGAGGAGCTGTAGTATGTGAATCAGGTGACACATTCAACAGGAAACCATATATAATGTATCGTGGTAGCCAGTGAGCATCAGAATCCACCCAGGGCTGCTTCACCTTCCGGGTGTAAGCCTTCCCCCTTAGATTTCCATTACTTTAATTTTATAACTATAGGTATACTTCAACTGTGAATCTAAAACAAAAATCCAGAATATGCCATTGCGAGATCTTGGCCAACAACCTCCTTCCCTCAGTAAGAGCATTGAAGATGGGTCATGGCTGGGTATCCAGCATGACAACGACCCGAAACACACAGCCAGGGCAACTAAGGAGTGGCTCCGTAAGAAGCATCTCAAGGTCCTGGAGTGGCCTAGCCAGTCTCCAGACCTGAACACAATAGAAAATCTTTGGAGGGAGCTGAAAGTCCGTATTGCCCAGCGACAGCCCCGAAACCTGAAGGATCTGGAGGAGGTCTGTATGGAGGAGTGGGCCAAAATCTGGTTAAGAACTACAGGAAACGTATGATCTCTGTAACTGCAAACAAAGGTTTCTGTACCAAATTTTGAGCTCTGCTTTTCTGATGTATCAAATACTTATGTCATGCAATAAAATGCAAAATCATTATTTAAAATACATACAATGTGATTTTCTCATTTTTTTTCTTCTTTTTTTGGGGGATTCCGTCTCTCACAGTTGAAGTGTACCTAAGATAAAAATTACAGACCTCTACATGCTTTGTAAGTAGGAAAACCTGCAAAATCCGCAGTGTATCAAATATACACTGTCTATTTATTTCTATTTCACACCATTAACCACCGGCATCTGTACAGCATCAACAGGGGTCACCATTGTTGTTTATGTGTGTGTGATGTCAACAACTGTAACTGGGAGTACAACGATCTGGTACAAGTTCACGAGTAGTTACGGGTTTGACTGCCGTTCCAGGGCACTTTCACAGGTAGGTTTTGAAAACACAACGCACCATAGCATATTGGATCCAGAGGTTGAAAACAGCAGCTTAAATGATACAAAATATAGACAATATTAGAATAGCAAAATCGAAATTTCACAATATATAACTATCATCGAAAGCATATTATGGACAAAATAATAATGTGTATTTTCTGAAATTGGTTGTATTGTCCATGTATTATTCCTGTGTTTAGTAAAAACATGTAGGCTTTACAACAATTAATTAAAAAATAATATATGTAAAATTTAGGCCGACAGGATCATCAGGTGATTTTGTTTTCAGTTAACTGTTATTCATCACTCTATAAAGTGTAAAGACTAGTCATAGAAATAGAATAAATATAGATCGGCCATTCCAATTCAAGTCAATGTAGCAGAATAGTCAGAGCGGCAGCCATTTTGTATGTGTACCATTCCTCTGCAAAGATCTAGTGGCCTACTTTTACGCATTAAACCGATTTCCGACAAGTCACAGACTCACTAGTGGCCTGGCTTGTTGGTAAAGAGGAAGTGGAGAATGCTGGAATTAATTGCTTCAATTCTGTTGGTAAGTCATCAAAATATATTCAATAAATGTTAAATTACATACTCTCTAACTGAAAATCTCAAACTAGTGACTTGACCTTTACTTTTACTTTGACAACTAACAACAATCGCCATTTTGTTTTGTGCTAATCAAATGACCACGCCAAACATTTCAATGGCCTTTCTATTCATTCAATTTCATCTTGGTCAAGAGTTGTTTACATTGTCAAAGCAAGTGGAAAATATGCATATAAAAAGGACAATAACATTAATACAATAATTAAAAAGGAAACAAAAATGAAAATAAAAAAATAATAAATATAAAAATAAAAAACAGGTGAAACCTGTTACATAGACAGTATTGCACCCAATTTTAAAAGTTTAAAGGCACATTAAGTGTCAAGTTTACATTGATGTGAGAATACAAATTGTTACCCCTGAAATAATGTGAGACTGGTATAGATGCTCACTGAGTCTGTACATAGTCATGGGTTTTTCTTAATTTTGGGCCTGGTACAGTGGTCAGGTATTCTTCCAATGTGTACTCTGTTTAGGGCTAGGTAGCATTCTAATTTGCTTTGTTTTCTGGTAGCTTCCTTCCAATGTGTGAGGTAGTTTTCTTTTTGTATTCTCACAGTTTGGTTGGGTCTGATTCTCTCCTGGGGCTCTGTGGGGTCTGTTGGGGTTTGTGGACAGAGCCCCATCACTATTTTTCTTAGGGGGCTCTTCTCTAGGTTCTGCTCTCTGTATATTAGGGCTTTGTTATGGTAGGTTTGGGAGTTGCTTTCTTTGAGGTGGGTGTTAAATTTCAGATTTTTTTCTGGATTTTGATGATTAGTGGGTATAGACCCAATTCAGCTCTGGATGCATTGTTAGGGGTTTTGTGTTTGACTCAGAATACTTTTGCAGAATTCTGGATGCAGAGTCTCAGTTGGGTGTTTAGCCCATCTCACAAAGTCTTGGTTGGTGAGTGGTCCCCAGACTTCACAGCCATACAGGCCAATGGGTTCTATGACTGACTAGAGGATTTTAAACCAGATTTTAATTGGAATGTCAAGTTTGATGTTCTTTTTGATTGCATAGAAGGCCCTTCTGTCCTTGTCTCTCAGGTCAATCACAGCCTTGATGAAGTTGCCTGTGGTGTTGATGTTTAGACCAAGGTAGGTGTAGTTGTTTGTTTGCTGTAGGGCAATAGTGTCTAGGTAGAATTTTTGTTTGGGGTCCTGGCATCTGGACCTTTTTTGAAGATCATTATTTTGGTTTCCAAAATGATCCAGATGCCAGGACCCCAAACAAAAATTGTTTCTATGAGACCAGCACTCTCACTTAATGTAGTGACTTGTGACATGCATTATAATAAGTTCCACCTTGTGGTGCTGTTGCAGCGCAGAACACTATTGACCCCATAAAGTAATGAAATCACATTGAACAAATAAATGCATTTTGATCAGTTCATCAGTGCCTGAAATAAAGCAACATCAACTTAGTTCATCCATAGGCTTTGACAACCTTCTCTTTATTCTAAATGGCAAATATTTCCTTTCAACAAAAATAATTATGCATTTACATTAACATTATTTCCAATATACTTTATATGACAAATGTTTAAAAATAGTAAATCTGATTAATGATGAGCAAGACAAAAAGCGACCGTTATTTTGCAATAGTTCTTTTTGTTCAGTAGAGGTGACTTTGTAATGTCTGTCTGTGTCTCTGTAAGACAGTAGAGCACAGCAAAAAGTCTAACAGGAATCTGAAGGAACATAACTTTTTTCATAACCTTTGTCATTGTGCGTTTGCAGGGAATGATTCAAGTATGTGTTGAAAATTGTGCACCTGCACCCTGCAAGGATCATCTGGGAATTTGAGTTCAATATTTTAATTCCTGTAAAATAAGTGATTATCTCAAGATGATATGTAAACTGTAATGAGACAAGCAAACTACAGTAATACTGTAGGCTAACTATCAGTATCTTCAACTAGCAATCAACATTTCCTACACAATAGTTTCCAATAGGATGGATTGGCAAAAAGTGTAACGCTAGCCAAAGAAACTGGTATCCCAAATGCCTGTAGTATACATTCAATTAAAACACTGGAGTATATTAATCTAACTAGATCCTTATGCCACATTTCATATAATCCAATTTTTGTGTGTTATGGGGTTGGGTCAGTTGTTATTGATGTGTAACTCCATATTTATAGCTTATGCACTGCAATTGCTCTGAGAATAAAGGATGGAGTATTGGAATAGCTTGTGCATAATAACATCGAAAACAAGAGCCTTAAGCGCTTTACATTTCAGAATTCAGCATGTCTGAGCTAAGGATGAATCTTGTAATTAAAGACACTGTGTAAACATTGTAATGGCAGTTTTGAATGAATGCCAGCTTACAACAACATTACATGGTACTCTGCTTTACTCTGTCTGCAATGTGAGGTCCACACAGCATCCTGATGAATGGTTGTACACCATACATAGCTACATCTAAAACCCAGATGTAGAATAATGGCACATTTATGTGAATAATATCAATAAATAGGTACAATTACTTTGTCCTTAATCTGTGTTATTAAAAATGACTATCATCCCATAAATGGGACCATTAATTGACTAGCATGTTTGCACTGAATGGGCTGCAGCCCTGCTACTTGTTCAAATCCATCAGGTTTATTTGTTAAGTAAACATCATTGTCCTCTAGAAAGGCCACAATGGTCTATAATAAATACACGTGTACTGTAGCTGCAAACAGAGTCATTTACATCCATGCTTATTCTGCTGAACACTAAGAGTGAGTTTAGGGGACATGTTAACCTCATGTTCAGAACCTTATATAGATCAAAACAAAAGATTCCAAACTGAGGAACACATCACGCTACACATCGATTTATTTTTAATGAAGAAATATATACTGTATGTACCTGTCAAATTATATATTTTGTTCTTCAGTGAAGAGCAAAAATCAAATGTCCTATAGTTTAATATGATTCTACCTATGTCTTGTAATAAACTTGATCAGCTGTACCAGACAGCTGCTGAAATTGAACGTCTTCTGCCCGAAGCCTGTTGATATTCTGGACTGACAGACAGACATTCAGAACTACCCTGAGCTTTAACAGGTTGTATTTTTTACCAAACGTTGCTTGTATCAACATCCACTTCATATGACCTTAACTATTTTTACACCACAAAATCCAACAACTTTCCCTGTATGAGTTATGCTATTGATGTACTTAATTTATAAATTATCAACCAAACAAAATCCACTCAAAATACAAACATCAATTCCAAGCTTGAGTATCTGTATAAAAAGCATGTATCAAACATTTTCGAAGGTTGGGTATAAAAAAATTAACCAATAAAAAAGAAATGTATAAAATATAACAATGGGTGAGTCTTCATTTCTTTACTTCAGTTTTCCACACTATATGAATCATAACCAAAACACAATTATACATGGCTTTAATATAAGTAATTATGGGTAGACGTATTTTAAAGAAAATACATATTTTAAAGGTGCTATTTGTAGAATTTGAGCTGTAACAAAAGAATTACTTTGTCTTTCCTGCTGACCAGGCTATAAATGCTTTAAAAACAATATTTTTACCCAAATTCAAAAAAAGGACTTAAGGGATAATGAGTACTAAAACTATGCAGTGCTGTTACACACACAATCACAATTTAAATTGCCTAATTTAAATCAAAGACCAGCCGGCGTGTACCCTGTTGGCCAACACTTCATGTCCTCATTGCAATTTCTGTTCAAATGGCAATATAATGGGTGAAATAATTTTCTAATCTAAACTGCTTTTTCTGATTATTACCATCACAAAATACATGTTCTACAGCTTTATATGAGCTTGTTACTGAAAGAGAAAGCAATTTTGTGTTTACTCTGTGAAATTGTACACATTGCACCTTTAAGCTATGAACAGTAGTAATTAGCCTAGCAGATGTTGTGGTCGAGCATAGCATGCAGCCAAGCTGGCAGGATTTCTCCTGAATTTAGTTACCGTAGTATTGTTTTGTAAAATACTAGTCTGTGTTATTCAGTCACTGTAACATAACAGTCAAACGAATACATAGGATGTTGTTGAACTGCAAATATACACCGATCAGCCATAGCATTATGACAGTATTCTAACACAGTGTAGGTCCCCCTTTTGGCACCAAACAAGCAGTTCCATACACAACAAACTGCCACGCGCAGTGTTCTAAAACCTTTCTTCAAAGTAGACGTGTCAGACGCAGGAAAGGTCGGAGCATCGCCATTCCTGTTTTCTGTCCATGAAAGTTTAATAATCTACAGACGGAAGCTTATTAATGAGTATTGGAGCCAAGTACCAAAACATCTCAAAACCCAGTGGACACAGTGTGGAGACAAAGGCGTGTATTCAAGTGCAACATTGAATTGGTAGTGAAATTTCGTATCAATTCAGCCAAACCTGTGTTGTTTTTCACTAAAAACAATATACAAAATGATGTAGATGGTATTGCTCTAAAGTTAACAGGTGTTTGTCATCTGTTTGTGCTCCTCAGTAATGGCCAGCATGTAGTTGCTGATAAACACAGATATGTCAATTTTGTTCGGATATACACTGCTCAAAAAATAAAGGGAACACTAAGATAACACATCCTAGATCTGAATGAATGAACTAATCGTATGAAATACTTTCGTGTTTACATGTGCTGAGAACAAAATCACACAAAAATGATCAATGGAAATAAAATTTAACCCATGGAGGTCTGGATATGGAGTCACTCTCAAAATCTAAGTAGAAAATCACACTACAGGCTGATCAAACTTTGATGTAATGTCCTTAAAACAAGTAAAAATGAGGCTCAGTAGCGTGTGTGGCCTCCACGTGCCCGTATTACCTCCCTACAACGCCTGGGCATGCTCCTGATGAGGTGGCAGATGGTCTCCTGATGGATGTCCTCCCAGACCTGGACTAAAGCATCCACCAACTCCTTGGTGGATGGAGCGAGACATGATGTCCAAGATGTGCTCAATCGGATTCAGGTCTAGGGAACTGGCGGTCCATAGCATCAATGCCTTCCTCTTGCAGGAACTGCTGACACACTCCAGCCACAAGGTCTAGCATTGTCTTGCATTAGGAGGAACCCAGGGCCAACCGCACCAGCATATGGTCTCACAAGGGGTCTGAGGATCTCATCTCGGAACCTAATGGAAGTCAGGCTACCTCTGCCGAGCACATTCCCAACGAAATGCTACCCCAAACCATTACTGACCCACCGCCAAACCGGTCATGCTGGAGGATGTTGCAGGCAGCAGAACGTTCTCCACGGCATCTCCAGACTCTGTCACGTCTGTCACATGTGCTCAGTGTGAACCTGCTTTCATCTGTGAAGAGCACAGGGCGCCAGTGGCGAATTTGTCAATCTTTGTGAATTTGTCAATCTTTGCCAAACGTCCTGCACGGTGTTGGGCTGTAAGCACAAACCCCACCTGTGGACGTCGGGCCCTCATACTACCCTCATGGAGTCTGTTTCTGACCGTTTGAGTGGACACATGCACATTTGTGGCCTGATGGAAGTCTTTCAGGGCTCTGGCAGTGCTCCTCCTGCTCCTCCTTGCACAAAGGCGGAGGTAGCGGTCCTGCTGCTGGGATGTTGCCCTCCTACGGCCTCCTCCACGTCTCCTGATTTACTGGCCTGTCTCCTGGTAGCACCTCCATGCTCTGGACACTACGCTGACAGACACAGCAAACCTTCTTACCACAGCTCGCATTGACGTGCCATCCTGGATGAGCTGCACTACCTGAGCCACTTGTATGGGTTGTAGACTCCATCCCATGCTACCACTACAGTGAAAGCACCACCAGCATTCAAAAGTGACCAAAACATCAGCCAGGAAGCATAGGAACTGAGAAGTGGTCTGTGGTCACCACCTGCAGAACCACTCCTTTATTGGGGGTGTCTTGCTAATTGCCTATAATTTCCACCTGTTGTCTGTTCCATTTGCACAACAGCATGTAAAATTGATTGATTGTCAATCAGTGTTGCTTCCTGAGTGGACAGTGTGATTTCACAGAAGTGTGATTGACTTGGAGTTACATTGTTTTGTTTAAGTGTTCCCTTTATTTTTTTGAGCAGTGTGTGAAGGACTTGAAAAAACAAATGTGATGCATGCTTGAATCCATCAGATTTCTGCTTTTCGATGGCTATGCATATGACTGCTTTTTTAGAGGCGAGTGAACAAACCTAAGTGACATCTGTGTGTGTCTGGGTGTCAACTGTCTCCTGTTCTGGTTGGATGTTAACGGAGTGTAATGGCAAATAACAGCACCTTGAGCTTAACTGAAGATGCTGTAAACAACACATTAAAGATCAGTCTGTCTGAATCAGACTGTTTACTGGTAACCAACACAACAAGCCACAGACAACAACACGACACAGTACAAACATCAGCCCTCGTTAAGTTAAAGTAGATCTTTTCACACAACACACAGATCACAATCCACTCTTCAAGGTCACATACACAAAGGCCGGCGCTAAGCTCAGAAAGAGCAGAGGTCTTTCGATTGGATGGCCATCCCCAAGTAGGAAGTGCTATGCACCCCTGACTGGTAAAAACCTAATTTATAAAATGGTCAACCGAAGAAGAGCAGCTTGTTTCTCTAGCACGCTTGTGGATGTGGTTGTCACTGGAGGTTGTGGTTGCTGCCCCATCTTTAAAGGTTTGGTGCTCGGAGCCCCAGGCCTCTTAAACAGATATCTCATAGGTGGTGCCACCAACGCCGGTCACCTTTTTGACATTACTATGGCGACTAGGGCTGAGAGGTGTGCTGTGGGACCTGGAGCTGTTGGGCCCTAGATGGCAGTCCGTTTGTCCATTTACTTTACTTTGCATCATGGCCTCTCTGAATGGGCAGAGAAAAAGAAGAGGGCAGTGTTATTTAAAGTGAGACTTAACTTCTTATGATTTGAGTTCAAACAAAGATCCCATGGAAAGATATCTCAGTTCCCACATCAGAAAGTCTGTGTATTGTTTTCTTATTTATGCTGGTGGTGTTAGTTGTTGTTTTTGTGTCCCAAAGCATGCAGCAATGACAACCATGGAATTAGATGGCCTATGAAACATGTATATACAGTATATCTGCTGATGCTAACAGAAATGACAATGACTCAAAAACCTATTTGAAATGTAATGAAATAAGATGTATAGTTAGTTGGGTTAGAGTGTTTATGTGTCCATGAAACTAAATAGAATGACATTATTCACAACCTGTCCTTGAAAATGTATTTTCAAAATGGAGCGGGGTGGAAAAAGACCAGGGCAAACTCAATTTGTATTTTCAAACAGCTAATTGTTTAAATCTGTTGAGCTAAATTAGTGTTTGTGCTTCGCAAGAACAAGGTTGGACAGCTCTGAAATACACAGAGTGGTGTGTTTCTGTGAAAAAAATAAAAAATATATAATATATATTAATAAAAAAGGGAAGGATAGAGTGCTGTTTGTTATATTGTTTGTATGGAGTTCCTGTAAACAGTGAAAACATGCAAGGTGAAAGGTTAACGCTGCCTTCCCAGATGAGAGGTGAACAGGAAGAAAAAAGCATGCAAACTGAAGGAAATTATAGTGGGGTAATGCAACTTTATTCATCTCAAAGAAACAGTTAAAAAAAATACAAAAATGAACTTTTTTTTCTTCCTATAAAGGCGAAACATTTTTATCCAGTGATGTACAACATGCAGTAGATAACCAGGATTAAAGGTTATAATATCTGAAATATGTTTCTATAAGAACGCTACATGGTAAAACCTAGGTAAATGTGGCGTATTACTCATCACCTCCTGTTGGTATCTGAACAGGCCATCAGGCTTTCTGTGGGGACGGGTCAACCCCCAGCTCCTTAGATTAATTCATGCACCGCATGAGTGGGGTAAGGGATGTTAAGATTCATACCTTGGGCCACCCAGGCGGGGTGAGTCTTTCCTCTCCAGGGCATGGATGAAGGAGAGTTTCTGGTGGGTGTAGGAGGGGGAGCGGGGCATGGCGGGGGAGTGGTTGGGTTGGTGGGCAGGGGAGCGGTAGGTGTGCTCAGGAGCCCTGCCTCCCTGCATGTTGCTGTCCGTGTGTAGGGAGCTGGAGGAAGTCCTGGGGGCACGTGCCAGAGAGGAGCCGCCAGTGGAGCGCAGCACAGGGGTCCGCGGCCCGTAGCTCACCACCCCAACCAGGTTGTCCCTGGAGCCTCCGTAGGCCGGAGGAGTGGGGCCCCTTGAGCCGGAACCCCGGGGCCCCTCTGGGTAGCAGGTGCTGGGGGGCAGGCCGTACCCTCCAGGGCTGTCGAACATGCCCGAGTCCTGACCCTGGGAGTGGTGCAGCTGGAACTTCTCCCTCTCCTCCATCTCCTTACGTTCTTGGATGGAGGCCATGATGGTTTTGGAAAGGTTGTCGTAGCGCACCGGGGACGGGTCGCGGCCTTGGGGGCGGGGCGGCGGACTGTTCCTGCTGATCCCTCTGGGACACGGCACGGGGCTGAAGCTGGGTGGGGGCTGCTGCCTCTGCAGTTCAGGCTCCCGTACGTGGCACATTTTGGTTGGCAGGTAGGGGGAGTGCAGCCCTACAGAGGGCATGCCGGGGTGGGCCATGCACTCTGCTGCGGAGATGCTAGGGTTCAGCAGGCTGTCGTATGAGAGGCTGCTGTTGCGGTTGGACAGCGTATTGGGCGAGAAGACACTCTTGTAAGGGGTGGAGGTGACGGTCTCGGGCAGCTTGTCTCGGCGCTGGTGGGCCTGCTTCAGGCTGAGGGAGCGAGAGTTGGTGGGGTAGGAGTCCAGCTGCAGTGGCGACGACTGGAAGGTGCGGTGGAGCGGGGCGTTCTGGTAGTCAGGAAGGTCCAGGTTGGGCTCAGAGCGGTAGTCAACGTGGCAGTGGCCCTCTTCCAAGATGGTCGACGCCTTATCTGGCATCTCAATCTGACAAAACAACACAGAAAAAGAGAAACATTTGACTGGACTAAACATTAGTCACTGACTCATAAGGTCCATCATAATAGATTGGCTGACATTTGTCATTTTGTGAGAAATTATCAAACCGCTAGCCACTCATCTGGCAAGGACATTCAAGGCAATATTTATTCTGTATATTACCCAAAACAATGAATAATAAACATTCCCGTGGGCATCTTTGTTAAGTGATGTATACGTATACGATACCTTCGTAATTTATGGCTTGATTATTCTAAACCTTGCTAAATGATGCATCTTGTCAAAGAAATCCAACTTTTACAAAATATACTGGCTCTAACATTGGCTAAGCAGGTTTGCAAGTATTAAACTTCAGTGACTGAGTCTGACCTTCTCCCCAGCTGCTTGGTAGTGGACTTTAGGAATGGGGCCAAACGAAGACCGATACTTGAACATGGCCGGGGTGGAGGGGTGGGTCTTACCAGACAGGGAACTATCTAGAAGGGAGGACAGAACAGACAATGTAACTGTAATAAAAATAGAAAGCTGTCAGATAACAGAAAAACACATGTTTAACTTGTTTTAGGATCTATTTCATGGTGTGTTGTCATTATCAGTCCCTTTTACTCTAAATCATTACAAATCCTTCTTCCATTTTTAGCTAAACTGACAATGCAGTGATTTTGTAGTTGTAAATAATGCAGTAATATAAGATCCCACCAGGTGACAGAAGAGCTACAGTGATGAATACACCCCAGTCAGCATGATCCAGAATTACTGCCGATGATATCTTGATGTGATATATGCCGTATTATTGCATTGTATGAAGAAGGATAAAATGCAGTGTCATATATTGTAGCCAGTTCGACTGCAGTACACAAAATGTCCAGTAACTATCTGTTTTACATATACGCATTCCTAATTTAACACTGTCATCCCGTCACCTAAAACAGTTACCAGAAAACAATGCATTCATATTCTTTCAAATTCATGTACTTGGCAGAACCCCACCTACAATTCAGTAACACAGAGAGGGCTTCATGCTGTAATTATCTCTTCACTTTTCCCTGATACACCCCCCCCGAATACAAACCACCAACAGTCTATCACCAATCTGGAGCAGATTCACCGAACCAGGTCTGCTCAAGACAAATTACACTTCATTTTCCCCTCTGATGAAGAACCCTGCCACACTGGAGCTCATTCATCAAGCCCAACTAGTTAAAGTCACATGCTCTAGCAAAACGATGACATGGAGAATATTTAGGGGGCCTGAGAGAGCAGTTTGTGCAATACACCATAGACAAGAAGGAAAAAAGTAGAGACAGTCACAGAGGGAGAGAGAAAATCACAGTGAACTTTCAGTGCTTTCTGAGGAGTTTGTGAATTCTATTTTAGAGCAGTTGCACTGAGCAAAATATTTTGAAAGGCATCTTTTCAATGTCTATACAACTTTTCTTCAACCACAAAGATGTATTTTCAGTGGCCGATGCTCAGTGGGGTGAATCTCAAACTCCTAGATGTGTCACAGTTTAGCTGAAGTCCTGAACTATCGCACTTGACTAACTAATCAATGACTTGTTGATTAGTAAACAAGTTAAATCAGTTGACCAGCTCTGAGGCAGATCAAATACATGAACTGCACACAAGGAGAGGATTGAGAACAACTGATTTGTAATGTTTTACTCTCAGAGACCAGAGCGCATACTGGATGTTTTGTTTGAAGAGTGGGGTACATCTAAAGAGCATGACCTCACAAAGGGCAGTCAAACAGCCAAGCTAACTGGCTAACACTGGCTAGCCTGCAGCCAAACACCCAACCCAACTGGCTAATACTGGCTAGCTTGCATTCAAACACCCAATCTAACTGGCTAACACTGGCTAGCCTGCAGTCTAACACCCAATGTAACTGGCTAACACTGGCTAGCCTGCAGTCTAACACCCAATGTAACTGGTTAACACTGGCTAGCCTGCAATCTAACACCCAATCTAACTGGCTAACACTGGGTGTTTGACTGCAGGCTAGCCAATCTAACTGGCTAACACCCAATCTAACTGGCTAACACTAACCAGCTTTTAACCTTCTTGCAGACCTAACGGAGAGAACATCACTCTAACCTTTTTACTACCCTCGCAAAACTGGACACTGTTTTGTGTTATGGAATCTGATGTATTACGGATTGTGATGTATAGCGGAAAGTGATGACATAGTGCCCCTTGCAGGCTACTTGCCTTCACTGGATGTCAGCTGTCCCTTCAGCTGGTTGTAGCGGTCAGCTTTGGGGGGCAGCGGGGGCTGGATGTCTAGACCTTTATCATCCAGGGCCAGACCATCCAAACTGATCTTGGACTGGAGAGAAAGAGGGAAGTCAACTGGGGGGATAGTAATAATGAAAGTACCGGGGATAGGACTAGTGACAGTACCGGGGGTAGGACTAGTGGCAGTACCGGGGGTAGGACTAGTGGCAGTACCGGGGGTAGGACTAGTG
>JACXGM010025956.1:0-15084 GCA_016801145.1 Umbra pygmaea | reverse complement strand
CGACCTGCACACTGTATTATTTATCGTACATTCACTGTTTTATTCTCTGTTTTGACTTTATTGTGCACTCCTTGTCTTGTAACTTTGTGTAACTTTTTGTTGTCTGTACCTCGACGCTTTTATCTTGGCCAGGTCGCCGTCTCAAATGAGAAAATGTTCTCAACGTGCCCACCTGGTTAAATAAAGGTTAAATAAAAAAATAAAAATCAATTGTTTGGAATGTGTAGCTCTCATGAACTCCAAAATGAGCCAATATTTCGCATGACAAATATTCACTCACCTAATTGAAGAATTGTACACTTTGATATGCATTGTCCTTCATAATCTCTTGTTTTAATACAGATACAAGTGTAAAACACATCATACACACAAAGCAACTAAAAATGGTAAGTCTTTTCATAACGAGGCTGTCACTTAAAACATCATAAAACCAGCCTTCGAACTAGTTTGTTTGTTTAAAAAATAATCTAAAACAGCGAGAGTACAATTGGGTTGCTTCTATACCGGATTTTACTCTAAATACAACAAAGTCCAGAATTCAATGCAACCTTTGCGCATGTGCACTGTGAGTCGCTACGGTGGAGTCGAGTTTAGCGTAAGAACAAATATGTACAATGCAACTTCAATAATTCAAAGTCACAATATCTAGCTATATATAAACCCTAAATAAAGATTTCACCAGAATCAGCAACACATTATTTGTTATGTTATGTTTGTTCCTCTAAATATATACACAATCACTGACAGCTACATTGAAGCTAATGATACACTATCCCAGAGAGCTAGTACTGTAACATTCCCCAGTTCCTCTTCCCTGGGAACTACAGCTTCCCTATTCTTGGCCACTCAGAACTACATTTCCCATAACCCGGACTCAATTATCCAAATTCAGTACACCTGCTCTCACTCACTCATATATAAGACACACACACTCCATTGCCTCTTTGCGAGGTATTGTGAGTATTGATCTTCTCCATTCTGAGCATTCCATTACTATATTGTTATTCCGGTTTGATCTTTGCATTGTTTGTTGATATTTCTGCCTTGGATTTACCTTTGTACCTTCGCCTCCATTCTGATATTGTTATTCTGGCCTGACCCCTGCATTGTTTGGTTAAATCTTCTGCCTTGGATTCTCCTTTGTGCCTTCGCCTACAGTCTTGGATTGATATTCTGGCCTGACCCCTGCATTGTTTGGTTAAATCTTCTGCCTTGGATTCTCCTTTGTGCCTTCGCCTACAGTCTTGGATTGATATTCTGGCCTGACCCCTGCTCTGTTTGGAATATATACATGTTTACACTAAACATTGTTCTTTTCTTACCCTTGGAGTATTCATTACTAGTTCTCTACATGAAACACAACAAACTCTAGTTAGCCACTCACCCATTGCTGTAACTTTCAGTCATTATTTCTAGACAACTGCACAAAAAAGTATACATCCACACTGGCTTTAAACAAAACAGAGTTTAGTATTTTACGCTTGTTATTACAGTATTTACGGTACAGAATCACGACAGCTAGATTAAGGCTAAGGATGCTACAGTACATCCACTCCATAAAGCTTGGGGGCAGGATGCAATGCTAGTTACTAGTTAGCCCCTCACCCAGTGCTCGAACACTAGATTCAGACCAGACACAGCAAAAAATCCCTGTACGGCATCGTAATGCAGACATACTTGTACACTGCAATAAACATTGTAATCAATCTTCTGCATCGATGAAATGGTGGGGAACATTGCATACAACTGTCCTCCTCCTCCAGCAAGGCAAATGGCAGGAGCTTTTTCAGTTAAATATTGAATTCGTATTGTCAGTCAATCTATTGAGCTGTCAAAGCTTTTCTTGCAATCACATAAACCCATAGGTGAAAGCGACATATTAGGTCTTCCTCAGTGGTAAATCAACTTTTGGTTCTGGTGCCGTACAGCAAAACACCACACAAGTTGGATAATTTAAACTCTTGCGACACACCGCCGTACCGCAACCACATTTTGCCGGATCTGGTAGATTTGCCACAGCTGTGCTTCCTATTAAAATTAATGGATTTCCGCTACAATGCAACCAGTTTGCCGGAGATGGTCTGACTCCAGCTTTACTCGTCCTTTCGGATACAAATCTCTAGCGATAGTAATTGTAGTGGTTTTCTCTTGATACAGTACATAGATAGCTTTTATTATCAGACTCAACGTTCATTTAACAGAACATACAGCACAATAAAAAAGTAGATATGCTATTAGCTGATGAAGAGGGACCAGCAGTTTTTAGCTGACTATGCTATTAGCTAGCATGGCTGGAGGAATCTTCAAGCTCATAATATTTTAAAACGGACCGTTTGAATAATCACACACTAAATTACCTCTGGTTAACATTTCTACATGTTTAGCAATGTTCTATAAACATGCATTATTCATTCGATTATAAATGCTTACCTTTGTGGTCAAAAGCCACCTAGCTCCCTATTTATATTCTTCACTTTACAAGACAGCTAATGACATGTCTTTAAATTGGAACAGTTTGAATGATAAAAACACCCTAAATCACCTCTGGTTAACCTGTCTACATGTTAAGCAATGTTTTGTAAACGTTCATTATTTATTAGATCATAAATGCTTACCTTCAAAACAATGGAAAAAGAGGATGGGAGCTAGTTAGCCAGGTTAGTTGTCCGGTAGAGTGGTAAATAACTAGCCAGCTATTTCTAGCTTATCAGCTACGATTGGTGAAGTGAGATTCTCGAGATTATCCGTTCTGTTTTAGGAAGGATCGCTATAAAGAAATAAATGAGGTGGCCAGTTGAGCGAATTGCGTTGCTACAGCTAGTGGGCTAGCCAGGGCCGTGCAGAGACCGTTTGACGAGCAGGGGCTCAAATTCAAAAAAGGGCACATGAAACAAAATTTAACAGTATTTTTAACCGAAATTAATAGTTAGTGTTTTTTTCCGTTTAAAAAGTACGCATTACCTCCATACGCCTAGATGTCTGTGTCGGGTCACATATGTGATCTTTATTTTAAATTTTATTTTAAACATTTTTACATAATACTAAATCTACAATACTGTACACCTTACTAAATATGGAGCCTTACATTCACACAAGTATTATCTTTCCAAAATGCAACAATCTGGCATAAAAATAAGTATGTATGAACATATAAGATTGACTTTGTCAGTTCTTCTGTGAAGCAGTATTCTAACCTGTGTTGTTCCTAACCCAGCTGCTTAGGGATCCACTGCCTTTTGCTGCATGCTACAGGTCCTTCTTTTTCTGCTTCCTTATTCTCTCTTTATGTGGCATCTTTGCACTGTAGCAGAATTCAATATCATTTACAAAAAAAGACAAGATAAGATATCAAACCAGATAAACATTTTAATTGTAGCCTATAACTGCAACCTGAGCTGACTATCAGATTTCTGTAGCAGTGTGCTAGTAGGCTTTGAATCAGAAAGGGATTTGCAAAGGTATTTTCTCAATTCTCAAAATATATAATGTGCTTTATTAAGAAGTCAAAATGTATAGACCACCAACCTACACTGCAGACTACAAAATAACCCAAACTAATTTCCCAAAGAAGTGACATCTTCTTTTAAGTGGGCTGCTGGTTGAGAGACAGAAAGCAGATGGAAAAGAGAGTTGAGCTTTGGAGAAGTACACTTTTTTTCGCCTACTTCATTTCTCTCTAGGATGTCAGGAATTACATTAACATGTGTACGAGAATTTCTAGTTTAAGTTAATAACCTGGCCAACATCCAAGCCTTAGAATTTACCTCAATACAGATGATACATCTTATTAATATCAATAGCGGAGTAACCGCGACAATTGAGTTAATTTTATTTGTAATGCTAACACCTTACTACTAACAGCCCTAAAAAAACAACAAAAACTACTAGGGATATCTAGCGGAATTCATCCACAATTTAACACTGGTCGACTACGGGAATAGAGAGCCTATTTCGTAACAGCTTACCTGCCTGCCTACTACTACTATAGTGTCTTGAGGAGTTGCTTGCGTAAACTAGGCTACTGCCAGAGACAGAGTGGGCATGAAACGGATTTGCCCTTGTGGCCTAGTAGGTTACTAAATAACAGAGTATGCATGGTTCAATATAACAATACATGCGTTCACTTTGCAATTTTAAAAGGTTTCCCAGGTTAGCTGCATAGCTGCTAGGTGGTAGGCTATAGAAAAGAATTGACTTCCACCGGTCAATTCGGTTTAAAATGATGCTTTTTGAAAAGCTTTTGCTGGCAAACATATACTTCAAAATGACACTACAAAATGAGATAAATGTTACAGTTCATTTTTCAACATCAGTTAAATGGTTTTGGAAACAAACTGTCTGTAGTGATCTTACCCTGCTTTTCAATGTCTCTTAACACAATACGATGCTCTTGCAGGCAAGGAAATGTGATTGGTAGCCTATGACCTCACATACCGGCAGCAGCGCAGTCTTCTATATTATTACTTTTGAACATTTTTTATTCTCAAATAATTGATTCACACGTTATATTTAAATGTTTGTGTGTAATTTTAAAAAGCATTCATAATTTAAATGGTCACTCAAAAGGGCACTTTGGACGTTCATAGGCAAAGAGGCAGGTGCTCAGGCACCCATAGCCCCCCCCTGCATGTGCCTGGGGCTAGCAAATGAATGGAGAAATGAATCACATAAATATGGAAATAAATAAAAAACTAAACTATTGATTGATTTAAAAAAATACAAGCGCACTGTACCATGATGGGACACATTAGGTGCAATTGAAAGAAAAAAATAGCATGCAATAAGGCGTCTTTGAATGAGTTCCAAATTTGGGGGAAATAATAATAATAATATAATGTATGATTTCAATATATCGCTTAGACACTTGAGCTATCTTATTTGGCTGTGGAACATCATTGGTTTTAGCTTTTAAGAGTACACTGTGTAGAATTTTGTGCACCAAAAACTGTAGAAGGTGTATTGCATGTTATTTTAAAAATGAAAAAGGCAGTTATCTTGTAAGAAAGTAGTTAGATTGTTACAGCTCTACAAATACAGTAGTACCTTTACCTTTACAATTTAGTCGATTTAATGATAGCATATTTCTCTATCTTAACAATTCCAATTCTTACAAAGCTTTGGAAGAATTAATGTGCTCACTGATTCCACCTGGTGGCCACTAATTGTACTTTTATTTGTTTTATATTGGCACTGAACAAAATGTTTGTGGTGTACCTCAATGCGTATCACTTTTTACAACTTTAGATTAATGATCAATCTGTAATATTGCAGTACTGCTTACCAGTTAGAATAAAATGGAAGAAACAGTTGCTAGGGTGGTTGGCATCAGCAAGGATCTTGGATGCCTTCTTGAGGCTTGTGATAGATGACCTGCAGTGAGGGGAGAGGGCACGCTGAGCAGACCTAACCACTCTCCGCATGGTCAAACTTCATGACAACAGATCAGCATTGTCCTGTCCCAGGATGTTTCTCTGTGCACATATCAGTGTCCATTAAATATTGTTTGTTGAGTTTGGTGGGAAAGAACTTGAGTGGCCTGCACAGAGCCTTGACCTCAACCCTGTTGAACATCTTAGGGATGAATTGGAATGGTCATTGTGGGCCATCAGTGTCTGACCTCACAAATGCTCTTTTTCTGAAAAGTGTTGTCCCAGATAGCAATGCTTTTGCTGGCCAAATATACATAATGGTTCGCTGCCTAGAAGTGGGGCAAATGTAGGTTACCACACTTATTTTATATGGGGCTACAATTAACCTGCCAGTCAAATGTAGGTCTGAACACTAGTTAGAGAAGGTTAAGCTACTATAAATGTTTATCAAGTGATGCTTCTGGAAACTAACCTGAGGCTAGTTCAACGTCTGGAATGCACTTCCTTCTGTACATGAAACTATTGTTTCCTCATGTATGGCACATGATTATTACACAATTGAAGTCAGAATAATGATTATATAAATGTTTTAACTATGATTCATTTAAATAGGGATTTTACATTGAGATTTCTATCCATTTTACAAGTAAGCCATTGCCAAGATGGCAGCATACAAAATAAAATTAAAAAAATTAAAATTTAACATGATGAAGTTTTGCCCCTTCTCATTTGCATAATGAGGCAGAAATGCATACAGAAATGTAAAAATGACAGGAAGAAATAAATAGCGTTTATGAAATAAATAGGGTAAAAAAATACAAAGGAAGAATAAAACAGACAAAAATATTATAATATACACATAAATACATACATTAAAAAAATCGGTCAATAATAAATAAAGTTGAAAATTATAATGGACAATAAATAATAGTAATTATTTACACAAAGGTGAATAAATGAAGAAGCTAATTAAAATAGATATATACATGAATGTCTCATTGTATAATTTAATTAGTGCCTACATATATTTATTTACTGTATTTATTGTGCATTTAATTGTATGCTTATTTATATTTTGAGCATTTATTTATTTAGATATGTATTTCTTATTTTGTCAGACTTGGTCCTCCATAGATAAGATCCTCTAGCATTTATCATTGAAATGCAATAACATGGCCAAAGAGATATGCAACATAGGATTTTTAGGCTTGAAATGAAAAACAGGGCTTTGAAGCAAAGGCACAACTCTAGTTTATGCTATTTAATAAGCTGTTCATTGCAGGATCATTAAAAATGTACTGATAAGAGGACATTAATACATTAATGTCACCACTAAATTTATTTTTCACTCATTCATTTTGTAAACACAACCATGAATCAAATGTCTTTTAAAGCTCTTTTATCATCAGAATTTGTCACAAATTCCTTTTTCTTCCATAAAACTCCTTTTTCTTTTTTCCTTTTTCTTCCATACATTTTTTAATATTACTGTAGTAATGTACACATTTGGCTAGTAATATAGACTACTGGCTTCTCGTTTTATTATGTGTAATCCCTGATAAAAAGAACTGTGAGCCAAGTCTGTATTTAGGGAAAAGAGAAGATTACCATTAATATGCACATGAAATTAATACATTAATACTTGATATATTTACTTTTCCCTTGAGGCAATGTTCTGAGTTAAACAGATAAATATTGTGCTTAATGAGAAGCGCGGAGAATGATCTTATTGATCTTAATTGCCTCGTAGATATTTAATATCTATAAATATGACTCCCATGTGTTTATGTGTTAGCTGAGCAAGTTTAACCAGAGCCTTGCAGGCGTGAACTCGGAAGCCGCCAGGTAGCTAGCCTGGATGCTCCGAGCCACACTATATATTTAATATGTACGGGCTAACTTGTCCTCACGGATACGCCTGCAACAGCCGTGCGAGATCTAAGGTACATTGGCTCGCTCCTAAGATCAGAAATGCTCCCGGAAGCTGAACTGCATAATAGGGGCGAGGAATAAGGAATGCCCAGGGGTGGACTGAACTTTTTCCCCGGCAAAATTGCAACACAAAAATCCCTTCTTGAGGCCGGCTGAAGGGCCCCACTGCAAGTAGCTTTACGTCTCAGTGATTACACTGGAAGCCTGGAATAGCTTGCTAGCAACGTGTGTGTGTGTCATAAATAAACAGAATACTAGTGAATGTAGTTAACAAGGTAGTGACCAACACCCGAAAATCTCCTACGGAGATTTACTGGTAATAACTGTAGGAGACACAGACGGAACTCAGTATACAATCAAATAACATTTAATTCCAGAAAAAAGCATAGGAAATACAACTCTTCAACTGGACAACGAAATACAAGTTACATACCGAAAATAGTTCACGTTCTGAAATCCTTTGGCCTACCAAAAACCACAATTTTCCTATATCTAATCACACCGCTAGAGCAAAGATTGCCCGGAGCATCGTTTACGATTTGAACTCAACTAAGTAGACTAACAACAAGTAGTGGTGCAACGGATCGTCATTGATCCGTGATCCGTTTGGATCAAAATCTTCGGTTCGGCACACACGTGATCCACAGATTGATTTCTGCAAATAAAAGTTGTGCGCATGTTCAGTCCGCTCACAGCGTTTAAATCCCCTGTATGGGAGCATTTTGGCTTCCCTGTTAAATATAATGATGAAGTGTGTAGGCACTGTGGCACAAGAAAGCCATATGACAGTGGAACATCAACCATGGCGACGCATTTGAAGCGACATCACCCCGGTGTTTCACTGACAGGAGTGAAAACGAAAGCTGCAAAACAACCGCTTATCACTGTGGCATTAAAGCAATTAATCAGACCGGGCTAAAGCCTTCACAAATGCGATCGGTGTGTTTATAGGTGCAGACATGAGGCCATATTCGGTTGTGCAAAAGGAGGACTTTAAACACATGCTGAAAGTGTTTGAGCCACGTTACGACATCCCGTCGCATACAGGACATACTAAAACGCTTAATGTGAAAAAGCTTTCCCGGGGTTTTAATGTACCTTAACAATGTTCAATCATCACCAAATTTCTCATGGCCATATCTTGTCACGAACACTTAATGACGAAGAAAAGTCTTAACGTGATTTAATGTAGCCTACCTAAACAACGATCAATATTAACCACATTTTTCTCTCATATTGCTCATCATAACCACTGAAAATGATTAAAAAAAACTAACCCAAATTCCAATTATCATGGGCGTTATCTGACGTTAAGCCTTTCTGCTTCATTAAAGCCTATAGACCTCAACAGTCCCGCCCATCCTCCGGTTCCGGAAGTAAATTTCCCATTCATTTCTCCCATAGACATCTGGAAAAATCTGTATATAAAGAGTTTTAGACAATGCCTTAAGCTAACCAGCTACGACGCGAATCATAAGCATACAACATATCATTTTGAGTGAAAAACGAACGGAAAATCTAAAATCTAAAGGTACAAGACTGTGTTCCGCTTTTCGTGGATTTTCTTTTAGTTTTTTTTCACTCAAAATGATATGTTCTATGCTTATGAGTCACGTCGTAGCTGATTACCATAAGGCATGGTCTAAAACTCTTTAAATAAGCAATTATCTAGACGTCTAAGGGAGAAATTAATGGGAAATTTACTTCCGGAACCGGAGGATGGGCGGGACTGTTGAGGTCTATTGTAAAGAAAAGGCTTTACGTGATTTAATGTACCTAAACAACAATCAATAATAATCACATTTCTCTCTCATATTTTTCTCCATATTGTTAATAAACAAATAGACATCTTATATTTTTTTTTTGCTGATCCGAAAAATGATCCGATCCGTGACTCTGATCCGAGGAACGATCCGATCCGTGAGTTTTTTGATCCGTTTCACCCATAACAACAAGCAATTTATGCTTCCTGCCCAGGTGATCCCCAAACTCCTCCCCCGTTGCATACTAAATGGTGATCACTTCACTTGGCAGTGAAATAACAAACAGGCTTGGCACCCCCACATACATTCAATTATACACAGTCTCGATGGCGCTAGCCTTAGTAGCAACAATAGAACAGTGTTATAACATTTAAATATCTTTCAGAGGGGGAAGCTAGCATTTGTCTTCTCCTAGAAACCCCGTGGAGCAACCTATACCTGTGCAATTTTCTCCTACTCGTAATCCTGTGGAGAAAACATAAGACCTGTACAACCTTTTTTACATGTAATAATACCAAACTCCCTTTATTAGTGGATCAAAACCAAAATCACATATGTACAGGCTTAATTGTGTGACATGCATTGATCTGTTGGGCATCAACCTTGGGCCTGTCTGTCGTGCTCCAGTGGGGTGTTGCCCCCTTTCCATGAATCTTAATTCATCCCAGGAAATCCTTTGTTAGATGAGGTGTGATGGGAAGCCAGCTGTTGAATGAGTCATTATTTGGTCCTATAAACATTAATTTACCACTACAATCCCTCGTTTTGTTGCCTGGTCCGACGAGAGCGGAGGACTGGCAACAACGCAATGGAAGTCCTCGTGTTGTCTTTGAGATGTTTTATTAAGGACTGGAAATACAGCATTGTGCAATAGTTATAGTCACCACTATGAGGCTGGTGCTAGATGTAATCGTAACAGGTGTAGTTATGGATGGTGGCCAGGTGGAGGCGCTGGTAGGACCTTTGCTGGTGGTATGCTACACCCCTACCACAGCTTCTGTAGACGGCCATGTGCTTCCCAGCTAGAATGTGTCTTTCCCCCGCAAGGATGCAATGTCAGGTGTCCATGAGAGTGTGGAGTTAGCAGGAAATGTTGGTCGCCCGTAGTAGAGAGTTCATTCCACAAATAACACCATTCAATTTTAAACATTTTGATAGTAGTTAGCAGGGACATGTGAAGAATGTACCATTGTTAGCCTTGTACCATTAAAGTTAATTGATTGTAAGGTATTACATGTATACAACAATATTTTGTATTTACCAACATGAGTCATTCAAAAACCAGCCAGTTAAGTGATCCCATAAGATTACCTATTAGGTTAAGAACTACTTAGCGATAAGAACGTTTTGGGGAACCGGGCCCTGGTCCTTAATGACCAGGCCTATAAGATGAACGGTGAAACAGTTGGGAAAGCCCCTGCTCGGGAAAGACAAAAGGAAAAATTACATAAAAAGGTACAGTTACACATTTTCCTGGAATTATACAATCATCACAGTGGACATCCATTCTTCATGGTAAATTCTGTATATTGTCATCCTTGAACCAATTCTAGTTTCAAGGGAAGCAATAATATTAAAGACTGCATGGCACGGGGAGATCCAATAACTATCTTAGTGAACACCCTCTGTGTATAAATTCTACAATCCAAAAACTGTGTTCTGTTGTGCGAGTCAGACTAAAAACCATTTGGCTAAATTTAAACAAGGTTTCTCGCATCTGACCCGACTGATATGACTATGCCATTTACCTGTGTCAGAGGCTGGGAACATGTAGCCCCTTGGATAGTCAGTCTGAGTTGCGCAACGTTAATGTTAGTTACACTATAGTTGTTATAAAATGAGTTATCAGCCCCTAAGTAACATCAGGAATTTAGGCCACACCTCGTGAATGAGTGGCGTGGACAGCTAGTCTGTCCTGGTACTGATGAAGTCAGGTCCTCTAGGTGTGTCTCTAAGCCCAGAGTTTGTTCTGTCATCACTGCTGCAATGAGCCTTGAATGCTGACAGGACGTTGGAGTGGTTGTATGACACATGGATCATAACTAAATATGCATTAATGTAGTGGGGTCTTATTAATGTCTCTATTAACAAGACCCCTTATAGGGACAAGATATGGTTTTTGTCACTGTGTTTGTTTGCGGTACTCGCATGTAGTGAGGTTAAAAATACCTGTAGCGTGGATCATCTTTGCGTGTATCCAGTGTTTGGTTTAGAGACACACAAGCCAACACAGTACATACCTGCCCTGTGTTCTGCCCAGATAAAAACATCTGGTTCTGAAAAGTCACCTGTAGGGACAGTTGTGTTATGCAAAGCAAATGACAATGTCATGATGTGTTCTATTGGGTGCAGCAACATGTTTGCAGCATGTTGGTGGCAGCCAACAGAACTGTTGTGTTGTAACACCTTTGTGTAGTGACATTATTATTAATGGAATAGGGATTGTGTGGTTAGTCCAGTATTGGAACATGAAATTTTGGTGTATGTGCATGGATGCTGGAAAATAGTATCCATTTCTTTGTGTGTGGAAAAAATATCCCTCGACTATGTGGGCTGGGAGATGAGTGGATTCTATAGTAGCAAATTTGTGTAGCATAATTTGGTCCTGAGATAACCCCAGGGGGCCATGTCTCTACTTGTAGTAGATGTATGTGCTGTATGACCCATTGTATATCCATACTCATCTCTTTCAGCCTGGAGCATGGTTAAGCTCCTACTCGCTGTCCGATCTGAGGAAGGAGGTTTGGTCACCTTTCAGGCTTCGGGAGTCCAGAGGACAGATACCAAGGCCTGTTTAGGAAGGAAAGATTAACACACAAAGATAATAACCAGCAGTGTTCCAATATTGTTTAGAACTGAAAATGCTCCACCAGGATTCATAGACCCCAGTGGAGCTTCTTTAAGTCCTGGTGTCCAGGCAGTAAGGGATGATCTGATTGGACAATACATGTGCGTGGGTTGGGCTGAGTTATTCCAGGTGAGGGTGCATTCCCCCCTGTCAGAGAACCTGTTCCCCATGAGCGGACCCTTCCTGTGTCCCTGCTTTGCAGGATGAATGGGACCTGTGTTGCCCCTCTGTTGGTGCTTCAAGAGACCCCTCTGAGGGTCTGGTCCTCCCTGGTCATCTGCAGCACCCCCCACGCCTGTACTGTCACTGGGTGCTAGTTCAGCAGTCAGGCCTGGCTGCTGAAAGCACAGCTTTCTGGGAAATGATGTTTTCTGTGAGGATTCAGGAGAATATTTATGAGACATTTTTATGCTGGGCATTTTATGCTGTGCATTTTCTGCATCACAAAGAGCATTCCCTGGTACTTCAGTGAACAATGACTCCCTTCTCCAAACAGCCTGCTGTCCATAATCAGAGACCCATAACTTCTTCTGTAATTTTCTGAAAACCATGGTTGAAACCTGAAGCTGATTCCTAGAATCACCTGTATCAGTGATTTTTTTAATCAGAGGTAACATGAGGTTAGTACAGGGTTGAGTGGGTCCTGTTTAATTTAAGGCAATTGATAGCTGACCCCCCAAGCTAATAGCCTCAACTCTTATTATTTTGCTGCTCAGAACCGAAGCTCAAAGTGCAGACATGGGGGTCGCGCATCCCTATTTAGTATAGGTTGAGAGAGTTTTAGTGGGATCTGATATGAATGCAGAATCCTGTTCATGAGGGTTTTTACAATTCTGACAAGTTGTATTTTTGAAGCATGTGGATGTCGCACTTTCAATTGATAAAGCACTTTTCTTACTTTGTCTAGCACAGTGGTTCCCAAACCTCTCCTCAGGGACCCCCAGACAGGCCATGTTTTTGTTTTAACCCTGAAATGGCAAACCTGATTCAATTAGTCAAAGGTGTAATGTGTAGTTGACTAATTGAACCAGTTGTGTCATTTCAGGGTGAAAATAAAAACATGGCCTGTCTGGGGTTCCCCGAGTATAGGTTTGGGAACCACTGGTCTAGCAGACAGTTAGCATAAGATTTAGCTTTGGTGTCTCCACTACGCTTATTTAGATCAGAATTGCCCTGTTTGTTTTTCCGGTGGCAGTCTGGTTTTGTGTGGCCTGGCCTGTGGCAAAATGAACAACGTGATAACTTTTGATTGGCTAGCTGTTTTAACAGTTGCGCTAGCGTAGTTTCACGTCCACCATTCAACCCCTGTAGCTGAGCTGCTGTTGCTTGTTCAAACTCAGATTTTGTGAATTCTGGTGTGTGTTCAATATTTTTAAACCCCTCAACTGAGGGAGCGAACATGTTTTTTGGAGGAACTGCCACGTGGTTAAAGGCCTGTGACACCTGTGGGTCCGCATTGTTTAGCAATGATCTACCATTGTCACTACCCCCCATGCTATACATTCTGGCGCTCTGTTCCCCCTTGATCTGTGGTGAGACTAGCAAAACCGCTGAGTCGCCTATAGTGCCAGCCTTTCCTGGTTTGGCCTTTACATTTTTGCTAATGTCTAACAAGCCACCTGGATTAAATGTAGTATTTAACCCTGCCTGTTGAATTACTGCAACAGGAATGCATGTATTAATGCAGCAGTCTTCTATGGTTGTTGCATTTTCTTGATTGCTTGCCAACTGAGGTATTTTAGAGTTTAACTCCTCAGCCAGAGCCTGGGTTTGGCATGTCCAATGTTGTTTTCCAGTTTCAATCTCATCCATTTCTCCGTATAGGTGTTTTAGCTCTTTCTGTTTTATGGACAGAACTGTTTTAAAGCAAGCAATTTGCGCTCGGTCTTTCTCTATGATAGCCAAATTGTTCCTGAACATTAGATAGCCTAAGGCTCTGTTTATGGTGGGGTGATTCAACGTGACAGTGTTGATCTCAACCGTAGGACATCTAAGCGCTGAACAGGCCTTCTGAAGGTGGCACCGGTAACGTGCACATCTCTTCCGGTTCACGTCACTAGCCTGTGTTGTTGCTTGCTGTTGGCCACTGGCAAATTGCCAAGCTCTTAAACGTTTATCTATATTCTATCATCTACGCTAACCTCTCTTTTTACGAGTCTACCAAAGTACTAGTTTATTGTTCTATCAACGATTTCACCTCGAGACGCTATTTTTGGAAACACTGAGTTTCTGCCTCGGGAAACTACTTCGGAATCTTCTGCCTCGAAAACGAGTGTCTACCCCGAGACGCTATTGGACAACAGAGGAGTCTCTCATCTACTGCGACCAGTCGAAGCTAAGTAGCATGTCGTACTGCAGTTGCTGTTCTCTCCTTCTTGCTAAGATAGCTAAGTTAGAGG
This sequence comes from Umbra pygmaea, assembly GCA_016801145.1. Taxonomy (NCBI): domain Eukaryota; kingdom Metazoa; phylum Chordata; class Actinopteri; order Esociformes; family Umbridae; genus Umbra; species Umbra pygmaea. Next base: position 773 of record JACXGM010025956.1, on the reverse strand, counting down.
CTCGGCTTCAGACGCAGTTTCCAGAAATGAAAATCCAAGTGTAGTTAACAATAAGAACGCGTCTGAGCCACCAGGCAGTGTTGATAGTAGTAGCTATCCTAACTCCCCCGAACTGTCCTTGCAGCCGGACAATTTTCTCATGGTTGCTGGCAAAGGGCGCCGTCGGCCTGCTTGGCTGGTGTCGAATTCTAAACCACCGACAGACACTTTCATTTTCCCCACTTGACTCCGACTCAGCCTGAGTCGTCTCTCTTGGGGATTGAGTGGCAGACGCGTCTAAGCAGGACAGGTGACAAAATGAAAAGTTCAGTAATCGGTGACTCCATTACCCGTATAATTAGTAGGGATGGGACGGTATGAAAATTTCATATCACGATTATAGTGACCAAAGTTATCACGGTTATCAATATTATCACGGTTTTGGTAAAATGAGATGGAAATGTAAAAAAACGGATACACGCACACTGAAAACATTTCAACAAATTTTATACTTGGAAATCAACAAACTACAAATACATTTAGTAGCTCTAAGCACTTTTTATTTTACTATAGTCTACCATTTAGTACTAAAGCGTACTATCCAATGTGGTATCATTATGAATTCCCCATCAATTGATGACTGATAATCTTGTTAGAATTAGGGAATAGCTTTAACATCTGCTGAAGTAAACGAAAGGGCTAGTTAACAGGATGATTTTTCACCTATGCTCTGAATTTGACTCTGTAATGTCATATTCATGTAACACATACATTACATTCATTGCTAATCATTT
>JACXGM010025955.1:0-14908 GCA_016801145.1 Umbra pygmaea | reverse complement strand
ACGCCATCAGGACCAGCCGCCTTCCTCGGGTTGACAGCCCGCAGCGTATGCCTCACCTCATGCTCTCCAATTGTGAGGTTTATGCTGCTATGGGCCATGTGGTGTAGTGTTGCGGTCTCTGGTGCCGTGGCCTCAAAACGGGCAAAGAAGATATTCAGCTTCTCTGCCAGCGTGGGGTCACCTTCCACAGATCTGAGGTGGGTCCTGTAATTGGTCAGATGCTGAACTCCCTGCCACACCTGCCTACTGTTGTTACTACTCAGATGTTCCTCTATCCTCCTTCTATAGTCTGCTTTGGCCTCTCTGATGCCCCTCTTCAGGTTGGCTCGGGATGTGCTATAAAGGTCTTTGTTTCCGGATCTCCAGGCAGTATTCCTTTCTTTTAGCAGCATTTGGACCCCTCGTGTCATCCAGGGTTTGCGGTTGGGGTAGAGGTCTTAGGCCCTGTCCCATTTCTCCCCCCTTAACACAAGGGTCATCCTATATTTAAACAACATATATTTTACCGTATGTCATTCCTCTATAACACATCACACTAAAAGTAATTTTCGCTCCAATACCTCATGTAAGACATAGTGTTGCATGCGATTGCTACAAAGCGTATTCACATTCCCCTTTACTAAGACTGCTTTAGAGAACAAGCACACAAGCTACCATCTGACTGCTTCCTGAAGTGGGGTCACTGATTATTACATTTTTAGTTTAGTGTCACATCCACCACTACCCCATGCATAGATACTGTAAAGCCAGGTGTTTCTGAGTAGGAAGTAATGTATTCTTTAATTGTTTCTCATATAAGCTTAATCCTAACCAATAATTAAAACATTTACTACTACTGACTTTACATTGCATATCTATGGCTATCACGGTCCAATGTGACTTGAAGTTTACAGGCATGATCACATGTTTATAAACCCACTAGTTATGGGCTGTTCTAGGCACATTTGGCATAGCCTCTTTGCTGTCACAAAACAGACTCTGTAATTGCATTACCGTTCATGTATTACCGTTCATTACCGTTCATGTATACAGCCAGGCGCCATCTTCTGAAAACAGACTCGATCAATCAAAGCACAAACTCTGTGCTACGTGAGCTGAATTGTAGGCAAATTGTGTTTGATTTTTGGTCGCATTGCCAGCTGTAAGTCCTGCGCATTGATCTGCATGAATGACCGAAAAACCTCTTGCCATGGGAGATTCCAAGTCACAGTTGAGCTCACGTAGCACAGAGTTTGTTGTTTGACTGATCGAGTCTGTGTCCCGAAGATGGCGCTTGGCTGTATACATGAACGATAATGTCTTTTAATCTATATTGCTAATGAACTGTCTGTACACTTACAAAGTAAAATTGTAAGTGAAATGCTTCGGTTTGCATGTAGGGAGCCTCATTATTCTACCGTGGAAGTGTGGTGCTATTTTGAGTTGTTAGTGGTCTATAATAGCGATTTATTTTTACTTCGTCTGTGACCTCACAACTAGCGTTTTAAGGTAATTATCAGTTTGCACTAAAACTGGGCACATTTGATTAGCATGAAAACATCCTGGAGAATGGTCAACTCGGGACCAATGTGTTATTAACCTCTAGGATCATTTTTGTGCTGGAGTTGTCCTTTAATATGTTATAATCCTCTTTAGTAAGTAGAAATCTGAAAGATTTAGTTGTCTTTGGAATTTGAAGATGAGTCGTCCTTTGAGCATTTTTCAGACATAGATGACTTTTGTATTTCTGAAGAAACTTTAGTAGTTTAGCACTATGATTATTTTCATATGATACCACATAAAACACAGTTGCTTCAAAATGTCTTTGACCTTCACAAAGTTAAACCCTGCACTGGTTTTTTGGTACTTGAGTGCAATCAATATACCAAAGCTTGCCATGGAGTGTGTATGTTTACAAATGGGTAGCTATCTGTAAATGTTAAAATACTAGATAATTCAAAGAGATGTGTGCTATATATGCAGGACAAATAAAAGTCCTGTGGTAAACAGATCTCTGCTGGCCTGTCAACCTTCATAAGTAATGTCATTGGAGCATGTGTGACATTAGAAGTTGATCCCAGAAAGTGATTGGCAGTGGTACATGTTTTACAATATGTTTTTCTTGGGATGCTTGCAGTAAAAGATATTCCTTAATGCAAATATTAAATAATAATATACATTGAATGTATTCCTCTCAGATTCCTCTTCTAAAGCACCTTGGAGTTTAAAGGATCTGTCTGGATTTTCTGGCTCCATTGTAATGCCTAATGTTTGTGTTCGTTTCTTGATATTGTCAATAAAGCTACCCACTAATGAGGAATTATTTCTGCTACCAAGACCTGTGCAGATGTCAACAAAAATGTCACAAATGTCTGCAAGACTTGTGGAATTTAGTAGTAAACTGAAGATTTATATTCACATCCTGTACCCATATTCCTTCTTACTGTACTTTTTACAAGTTTACTAGCTTGTCGCATCAAATTACTTTTACATGCATATTTTTATCTATGTGGAAACTGTGTTCGCCATTGTTAGCAACTTCAGAGTTTTGAGATGGATGCTTATTTTCCCTTCACAAATTCTCATGACTTTTTCATTCAGGGAATAAGAAATATCTTCCTTTTCACAATTTACCGTTTGTACAATTTGGTCTTTTAACTGTCTGTCAAGAGCCTTATGAACAATTGGCTTGGCGCAGTTAAAATAAAATCCTCTATTTCTTGAGTTTACTTCGAAGGAATATGAGCTTTCATTGCATGTGTATTTGATTCAACTTTTGTATGCATGTCTGGAGATAGACAAACAAAATCATAGTGATACCATTTTGCACATTAATCACATGCTAGCATTGCTCATTTGCTCTTATTTGGTGATTTACTGAAAAATATCATTTTTTTGGTTCTCTTGAACTGTGTGACATATTCTTTACCATATTCACTTTTTGCAGCCTTTCTTCTCTCCACGTTCTGTTTAATAGGTGTTTTTTACATAGAATGTTTAGTTCACGGGCCATAGTTTTTTGTTATAGAGCAATCTTTATATGCCATTTCAGCCTAAATGGATTTTAATTGGAGAGTGGCGTGTGTCCCTGTTTTTGTGTTGCTGGCTATACTGCCTCCAGCCATGGAGGATATTGGACTATATTGGATAAAACACACCCTAGTGATAATTTTTACATAGCATGTCACACTTCACGGGCCATAGTTTTTGTTTAGTAATAAGACAATATATTTAATGCAATTGCGTGTACAGCTTTTTACATTGTTATTAAAAACACATTTTAAAAATCCTATCAAATTCTCTCAGTATTTCCTTGAACACACAATACTATTTGATTGAAGTACAATTCAGTAGCTTTATAATTAATTTACAATGATTGTTTAATGCATTTAAATGAGCGCTATAATCACAATCACACCACTATAACTAATCCAGCTTTAGCCTAAGGTAGGATTACCCATTAAATTAACATACAGACACAGAAATACACAAACAAATGTAGAAATACAGAAATTTCGATATACTTAAATAAATGCAGAAATATCTAAATAAATAAATATGGATATAAATAAATAGCCTTTTTCATTACCATATGTATTTTTCATATATTTATTAATTAATTTCCACATATTAATTTATTTATACTTGTCACTTTTGGTCCTTCATAGTAATACACATTTCTACTGGGCTATTAGCAAAGCCCCAGGTGTGATCTCTCCTGCTATCTCCAGAGGTCGCGTGGAATTCGAGAGACACAAGTTTACACACTATAGCTACCACAATTATGTCACGTCCTGACGTAGGCTTGAGTGGATTCGGAAAATTTTGCTGATGAAAGCTATTGGTAGACTCTAACCTAAAGCATGTTTTCAAACCCTAAACTACAATACTATGTTCAATGGAAATACATGGAACCTTTGTCCTGTAAATATTATATATTCTTTAATTATTAGTGCATGGTCATCAAACTGATCTGAAAAAACTAACATGAAACACCGCAAAAAAAGTATAAAAAATGTAGCAAATCCAGCAGTGGAAACAAAAAATTGGTTACTCATTGTTGTGTAAGCCCTTCTTCAGCTTTTGACATACAACCTTCAAATACCTTTAAAAAATATTGGATGGTACATTAACTATTAACCCATGGCAAATTCAATTCCATCTTTGAGCTCTACAGAATGAATATATTTGAATACCTATGTTTTTATATGCTCGGGTAGTGGTTAGTAAACCTCGCCAGATATCCCATAATGAGCTGAATGAAGTAGCGAAGTACATATTGATTCAGCTGTACTAGCTTTGAAATAGTTCTTTCACCTTGAATGGATCCACAGGAAATGTTTGAGAACCTGACAAAGACAATCATACTTGAGTTCTTCTGCCATCTAGTGGTCAGCACAGCAGCGCACAAAAATCAACGGGTAAGTTTACAGCACTATGTCTACTCAGAATGTTGCTGGATGAAGAGCTCCAGATCAAGCTGTGCTAGCTCAAGCAACTTTGTCATTTGACCACCAGTAAACATACAACATCATATTTAGGAAGCTGCATCTGAAAGGGATCCACATTACAGAAGTGAGACATTTGCATTTTGACAGTTTAGAAACCTACTGTATTTATTTGATGAGTAATTCAATACTACAGATGAATAACACTTTCAAACTTGTAGTAAATGTCATTGCATTACCATTGCAAAATTATTGCTTTCCTTTTTCCACCCAGGAAAAGTAATTACAGCGAGCCTCAGGATTGGATGCATGGCCCTGTGGGCGGTTACACACAAAGAACTGTTTGCCCATGTTTGGTCCCGCCTTCTTGACTGTGCGGAGAACACAGGCTTCCCCATGTGCCTTGCAGTGGGGCGACTGGGGTGGCCCATGCAGGACCGTCTTCCAAAACCCCCCCAGCGGTACTCCCTTCTTGGGACAAGAGTGGTCTACAGTAGGCTCTGAAGACAGTGCATCTGACCTCCCTTGGTTTAGACTACTGACACCACCATTGGCTATGTTGCTAGCAGGTGCAAAGACTTTGTTTCCTATACAGACACCCTGGGAAACTTCAGTTTTTGTGATTGATGGGACATCTTGTCCTGACCTGAAGTCCTGTGTCTGTGATGAGGTGATTTCATTCCTCTCCTGTTCCCCTTCATACTGGCTCACAGGGGCTTTAACAGATGTACATTTGGGCTTGAAAAAGGCTAAGAGGCTGCCTTGAGGTGTCTGGGAAGTCTTCAGTGTCTTACTCTTTTTTCCCTTTGGGGCAGATGAGTTCACCCCTGACATCCTCTTCTTTCCAGAGCTTGTGCTGGCCCCCAGTGGCTTCAGGTTCTCTCTGGCCTCCCCAGCTTCCTGAGATGCTGGCAGTGCATCTCTACAAGCTGACAGTGGCTGTTGTGGGTCCACCTTGACCAGGAAGTGTGACAGCTTCTGCTGCCTGCCAGCAAACTCAGGCAGGTGTCGGGTACAGAGGAGGGGCAGCTTGGAGCTGGAAAGGACGGGGCAGCGTAGTTGTCCCCAGACAGGGCAATGATCTGAGCCCTCCACTTCTGGCATAATGTCTGCTGCCGTAAACTGTGTCTTGAAAACCAGGTGGTCTGCGAAGATGTAGTCAATGCGCGTGCCATAGTTGGTCTGGCGAGCGCCGGTCATCGTATTCCAACAAGTGAAGGCTTTGGAGCGTGTTGGGTGGAAATGACGGAAGGCATCCACAAACTTGCCGCTGCGGATGGGTTTTGTTGACAAAGTGAGAGACTCTTCTTCATCGTGGTCTTGCTTACTTTCATTTTCTTTACTGTCATCAACCAGGAAGCTATCTAGCCATTTCCTTCCAGGGTGCTCTTCAAAACCGTCCTATGAAGTGTTACAGAGATCAACAATGAGACAAGAAAATAACAAACAGACATATAGCAAATGTAACTGTGTGTGTGTTTGAGTAATGACAAGTTACCTAAAACAGATTTAATCACTTCACTTACTATGTCATCTGGGTCACAGTGGTCCACAGGTCGGTGTGATGTGTTCACATCCCCCAAGATAATTACATGGCTGAGTGTGAGAGTCAAAATAAAAGAAAAAACGTAATAATTAAAAAACATTTGGTTTTCCGTTTATACACCAACTGATCTACTGACTGACCATTGTACATGTTGACTCTACCCCCTCTCCCTGTCCGTTTATGCCCTAAAGTCTTCATCAAACCCTTAACGCATCTTGCAAATGCTCACCCGCACAGATGTCTTTATAGAATTTGCACCTTTCTGATTTGTTAGCCATGCTTTTTCGTCAGCTAATCTAGTATTATTTTTGCACTGCCACTTTACATTCCAAATAATCTACCTCTCTATTTTTTTACCCTATTTGCACTGAGTGTACAGTATTTTTAATCAAACCATGTACATGTGTAACTGAATATATGTACTTTTGAAACTTAATGTGTAATTTTATGTTGCCTTGTGCCTTGTCTTGGCCAGGTCAATGCAAATGAGAAGGTGTTCTTAATAGGATTATCTGGTTAAATAAAGGTGAAATAAAAACGAAAGAAAAAAATGTTGCCCAAAGCCTATTTACCTTCCAGTTTCCAAAATGGCTTCAGCCCGGACTTGAAGCAGCTTGTAGAACTGCAATTTGAACTGTTTTCGTTCAGGCTTCTCTGGGTCTGCTCGTGGGCAGTATACATTGATGACTGTAATAGTTTCAGGTTGCTCATCACACCTGTGAAAAACAGGTTAAAACTCAGATCACAGAAGAAGCACAAGTTAATTTTTTCAGGGCCAAGACAAGTAAAAAATTGATCCGTTTCATTATATTTAAATATTTTGGGAAATATGGAGAACGTTATGGGAAAATTAATGTTTAGTGATAAAAATCAATGTTATTCTCCTTACAAGACTCTGTGCTGTGTGAGAATAGCCCTTCCCTCATTGTCTAGGAGCTGCAGCTCCTCATTAGAGAATTCTCTCTGATCACCATAGCACCCAACACTCCCTTCATGATTGGTGGTCAGCAGGCCGGTCAAACCCTCCTCCGCAGCAAATGGGGTGGCACTGTCTTTGCAGTAAGTAGCTACTCCTATTTAATGAGCAGATAAGAACCATAGATTTATTTAGGTGTGTATGTGAAAAATAAATTTAGATTGATCAGACTCAAAATAAAACAGTTCACACTATTGTCTGTGTTTCATTTATTTGTGTTAGGAATCTGTGATAAAACAACTAACCAACTATGACACTGAAACAGAAAGGGTTTACTTCCTTAGTTATAATAAAATGGATTAGACCTATATGACTACTTGGTTATAAAATGACTGAAGCTGAGCTAGCTTGATCCTGAAGGATGTGATACTTGAAAGCAATGAATGGTCCAAACCTGAGTAGCCACTGCGTCCACGGCTAAAGCTGAAATACGAGTTGTAACCTTCAACAATTGCAGTCCTCTCATCCAGTAGGTCTCCTATAACGAACAATGAAGACGTGTTATGCCTAAGAATAGTATTCTACACAATATTTTATTATACACATGTAACGTTCTGGCTTCTGTTACTTGGCTGGCCCTCATTACACATACTGCGCCAAACTCACTAGTATCAACTCATCTACAAGTCCTTAGTATGCAAAACCCAACTGTACCTACTACCTAAATTCACTTGTCACCATTGCATTACCTGCTCCCAGCCTATGCTCAAGCAAGTACTGTACATCTATCTAGTCACCCCAAAAGCTCATACCTACTTTGGCCACAACTCCTTCCAGTTGTCAGCTGCCAAAAACTGGAGGGAACTACAAAAATCTCTGAAAATTTAGACCACCATCTCCCGCACTGCTTTTAAAAACCTACTGTCTGAGCTACTGTCCAACCACTACATATAGATGATGAATCTCCTCACTCATTCGCACATTGTCTTTGCCCATTTATAGCCCAGTGTCTTTGTCAAGCCCCATGGCCTATTTAGCACATATTAATTTGCTCATTTTTTGCACGGTATTTGCACACTATCACTTGCAAAGTTATGCTCAAGTGTTACTTAATCGAGTGTTATTGCCCTGCCGCTTTGCATACCGACTGATCTACCTCTCTCTATCATTTACTCTCGAGTATCTTGCACACGGTATTTTTCTCCTTTAGTATACTTCATGTGTAATTTATGTTCTCAATTATCCTACCTGGTACTGGTGAAAATAAAAACAAATAAAACAATTCTGTGAAGATACAACTCCTTGACAATTATCTGCAAGCGTTTATCTTAGACAAGGACTGTAATAACGAACTTGCAATATCACAGAAAGTTATGAGCTCATCAGACGGACGTTGGAAAGACGCAAAATTCCCGCGTACATATGCTTACTTGTTACTTTTGTCTCTTGGACACATATTATGTCTGCATCTAACGACTCGAAAATCTTTTTAATTCCACCTTTGAAAGTCCTTATGCCATTAATGTTCCAAGTGACAATCTTCATGCTAATAACGTTTGCTGTACAAAATGGTTACATCAAACGGCAAGGAAGCATAGGAAGACCTATATTACACCTGGCAAAACAACTGCAAAACACGGAAGTAAACCGGAAGATGTATTGATGGTGTAATGCAACAAAAAAAAGAAAGACGTCTTTATTAAATAAAACGTATTTTCAAAAAAGCTTGCGTACTTTTGTCTTCGAGAAAATTCGAATGTGTGTGTCTACATTGAGAAAGACAGGTCGCTGAGGATCGTTGAGACCATATATAAATCAGTGATTTATCCATGGTTGAGACCTATGGTTCTCTTAAAACATCCATGGTTGAGACACTTTACTTTCGCTCCTGGCTAGGGGGCAGTATTTGACTGTTGTCACGGTTAGGCGCGCTTTGAATTTCAAGTGCACCCATTGGTCGGAAAAACCTGGGTGGGTGCTAGGGAGCTCGCTAGCTAGGCGGTGCACCGCACGAATGCCTCGACGTCGACTCCAGATTGGAAGGAAGTGACAATATATCTGAGCGGTGCCGGTTAGCTTCACACCCTCTTGCGATTATGAATTAAATAATGCTGTTAGCAACAGACGCGCATTGGTATTAGAGGTAAGTGAATAAAGTAGCTAACGAAGTACTGTTGCAAACACGTAACGTTGGCGTGATCATTTGCGATGGTAGGCCACTGGCACAGTCTTTCTTCGGGTTGACAGTTGTAACAGTTACGTACCGCGTTAGCTTGCTCACTACTGTAACAGCTAGCGGAGGAATATATAATGCAAACGTTCAGTAATAACGCAAAATAAAAACGTTACATGGAGGATATGTCCATATGTTTCGGGGGAATTTAGCGTTAACTAGCTAGTTAGGTAACTAACGGAAAATGTTTTTCTGCCTAAGCTATTGAGTATTGCTAGCTAAACGTATCCATCTCGCGGTAGCAACATTACAGTACAGTACTAGCTTACATAGCACAATACTGTACCGCACCGTTAGATACATAGAAAACGAATATCAGTATTGATTACCTAACAAGAGCTTAACTGGCAAGCTAAAAGACGGCAATCAGCTACTACGTCTGGTTAAGTCAAGTCAAGTTTATTTATCATGTGCATCGAATAACATACATCATCCCATAGAAATTCTTTTTGACATGGCACGGCGATTCTTTGCAGTAGTGGTCTTAAAAACAAGAATTACAACAATATAAGAATTTTAAAATAATAATAACAATAGTAATAGTAATACTAAACGCTATGTACTAAGCAATGGTCTGGAAAATGTAACGGAAAATAATAACGGTAGGCTACTTAGAAGGCTAAAATGTAACAACTAGTTATCAATAGGTATCTATCTAGGTGTAGCCACTATGCATTTTATGCATTCATTAACACAATTTTCGGGATTATTTGCATAGTTTCATCCTGCGACTACTGACTTCTAATCTTTGTTCCCCAATCAACATCAGTTCCATTAAATACGACAAATGTGAACATTAGCTATATAGACTAGCGTGTAATAGCCATTAAACAATAACGTTACAAAATGAATATGTTCCTACACTAGGTAAATACTGTAAATGTCTATTTACGAGACGAAAACTTGAAATGTATTTGGGACATTCCTGAAAAATGTCAAGCGAGTGCAGTAAGGCTGGGTTTCTCAGATAGTGGATCAGGTGCAGGTCAGCTAGACAATGATTAAAACAACTGTAAGGGTTTAGCTGTCCTCCCCAGGAGATAATTGCTGCAACCGTTAAAATGCCAGAATTTATGTAGCATAATAGAATACAGTAGAGTACATTTTTTAAACTGGACATAAAATAGCAGAAGAGACTTTTTATCGTTTATTTTTTTCACAAACAAAGACCTGTCTAAGGAAAGTGAGAAGCCAGTTAAGATAATCTTACCACTAATCTGACTCTTTACCTGTGACGTCTGACTGGCCCAGTTATTCCAGGTTTATTATTACATGCGTCTTTAGCTAGGTGTCAGCTTTCAGCAACTCTTTCAAGCCATATTGTTTAATCCCAGCAGGTAAATTTTGCTTTGAAATCTTACATTGTTTACTGTTTGTGAAAAAGAGGGTTTAATGACCCAGGGCTCGTTCCTGTTTTCTTCTCCTACAGTGAGCAGTAATGAAGCAAGCGAATTGAAGGAGGAAGGTGGTGTCCCGGTGGAGTATTGCAAGACAGTGGGCTGGAGGACAGCAGGATGCTGGAGGCAGATGAGGACATTGAGATGGGGAGTAGGGACCTAAAGGCGGAGGTGGTGAGGCTGAATTTAGAGCTCCAGGAGGCCAATGAGGAGAAACTACAGGCAGCCCGGTATGGTCTGGTGGTTCTGGAGGAGAGTGCTGAACTCAAGAAGAAACACACTCAGCTGGAGGAAGAGCATGAGATCCTGAAACAGGAGCTACAGCAGCTTAGAGGGGTCAGTAGACATCCAGTAATAACCGTGATATACCACAGTCTTCCAATATAACCAGGCCACTAATAGGAATGGTATATGGATCATGTCAATCTACCACATGCATTTAATCTCTACAGCTACTTGTTCAAGGTGCAGATGTTTTCTGAGTTTGAGAGAAGACATTTTGTTCAGACTTTCTTAGAACAAGCTCTAATGAGGCTTCACTGTGAATTTTGTTTCAGTGTCTTGCCACACTGCTCTGTTGACCAGCCAGGTATTAGCTGGACAATGGGCTAGTTGTTACAGCAGAATGTAATCTATTTAATAACAGTAAACAAGGCCAGTCAAAATGCTGCTGACAATCTATGTTAATACATTGTTAGCCAACACCATTACTGTAATGTACGTTTTCCCCGGATACAATGTGAAAAGTGATGTGAAGGTACTGTCAGGTTTAACTGTGACTGACTCGACTCACAGACGGCTCATTAACAGTAAAAGGAGGATAGGCTTAATACGAGTCATTCTGTTTGTGTGATCAAGAAGGCAGGATGTCTTCTGCTCCCGTACTGCCCTGACGGTCACGTGAAGCTTGTGATTATTACAAGTAGGGGTTTAAAGTAGTGAGAGAACAGTAGTCAGCATATACCATGTTGGAAATGGAAACTGGAATGAATTCATGTAAGCAGCTCTGTCTGACTGCATAGTAGTACACAGGCATGGGGAAGAAACATTAGTCCCAGCATGCAAATCCTTGGTGTTGTTGTGAATGTTACATACATTTCATGTAAATAATTTAGTCAAACTAAATATTGTAATTGGTCATACAGGCACATTCTGGCTATTTTTGTTAGTTAATTACTGAATATGCCTGCAATTCTGTTTTGAATTCGTTAAAGTTTATAGTTACCGAATGCATTCCATGCTGTTGTTAATTTTCACGTTAGGTAACTGAATGTTTAGCAAGGGTGACTTGTGCATTTTTCTTAGTAAATAGCATTTCAGTAATTTAGCAGACGCTCCTATCCGGAGGGATTTGGCTAGAGTACCAAGTATACACGTTTATACGTTCTTGTATTCGCCCTCAACTGAACAATCCCGGCATTGCATGTGCCAAGAATTACCAACGGAGCTACATGTAACAACGAGCCAGAGAACACACTGTAGTTTTTCTGTTACAAAGATCCTCTTACATTGCCTAAATGTGTTGCAACCTTTTGTCTTGTAGGTAATGCTATTATGGGCTTCATGTGGCGTAGTGGGCTAAGTTGCTGCTTCGCAGAATAGCTATGTTACGGTGATCATGGGTTCGAGTTTGGTCACACACAGCTTCTCTGACTTTGCATGGGGTAGTGTAAGTTCGTACAGTGTTGGGCAGCCTTGAACTTGAACATGCTGGACAAGAGGGGCACTAGTCTAGAAGGCCACAAAGATACTTTTGGCAACTAAAAGTAATAGTTTTCCAAAACTGATCTAGGAGACACTGCATTCTGCAACAATAGTCTGGGTGCTTCACACAAGTGGCATTTATGGGTCACTGGCAACAAAAAAATCTATTGTTGGAAAAGAAATCCACAGCAGAAGATATGTGGGAAATTGAGATCAAGTGGGAGAAGATTCTATGGTGTGATGAGACCAAAATAGAAATGTCTATTGACTTTAAAGCGGAACAATAATTAATAGCTGTAATTTGTCTGTTTCTAAATCACAAGAAGTAATTATTTGACTGTCTCTCTCATCGGGCAGCTCTCTTGCTCAGGGCGAACAGGGATAAGCTAGCACAGCTGCTATGTCAATTGATTATATGGCTCTGTCCTCACTAGATTTAAGGTTGTTAAATAATTATTATTTATGTGAAAAACCAATGTTCTTTCACCAAGCAAGCACAACTAAGTTAGCCCAATTATTTTTGGTACACAACATTTACTTTGTGTGATTTTTCCCTATTATTTTTATTTGTTTTTTTCTACCCGCCCAATTGGTCTTGTCCAATCCCCACTGATCCTGCCTTGTGGGCAGCTCTGTAACTCATTTGGACAGATGCTTGATGCTGAGGCAAGATTGTGTGGTTCATCCAGACACATGTCGCCGAGCCGGCTGATTCTTTTAAACAGCTCCACCAACACAGAAGCCTTTAGTCAGCTCATGTGCGGGATGATTACACTCACCATCTATACTTCCGCGACTGAATTTACAGGCACTCGATCTGCATACATGAAGTTGCTGGAAAGCGATGTGGGACGATAGATAATCCAATTTATCTATCCAAAATCCTGGGCACCGTTATGCGAACTTGCCTGGGCAAAGTCAAAAAACATTTAAATTTAATATAATAAATGTCAGTTGCATGGTTTTATTCAAATTGTAAAAAAAATGCAAACATCTGTTTTTTGACTTCACACTTCAATACTTTCTTAACACAACATACCATTGCTCTATTATTGATATATTACTAATTAGGGGAGGATATCAGATTGAAACTTTATACGTAATTGATAGAGCAATGTTATCTTGTTCTAAGCTATGAAAGTGTGAAGTTAGAGATCTGCATTTTTTTCACAAAGTGAACGAGCCCTCTCACCAGCACTGAGGCCAGGAAAAAGCGTGTGAGCTGGTTGTTCCTCCTCATTGGCGAAGGTATCCGAAAAGGTACGTTTGAAACCACGAAATTGACATCATCATATAAAATGTTTTGTACCGAAAGCAATTAGGCTTCCCGATTTTGTTTTCTTTGTGACATTTTGTTTTTTCACATCATTATTTCACAAAGTTCTATCTAGCACATTAGTGTGGACAGAGTCGTATAACTTATAAACGTATGGTAGCGCTCGTGCTAGCTTGACCCTGCGCTCGACCCTGTGCTCCCTGAATGAGAACTGCCTGGTTAGAGAGACGGTGAAATAATTACTGATTTAGTAACATAGACTAATTTTAGTTTTTTTATGGTTCTGTTTTAGATTTACAAAAAAACAGATTAATTCAACTGATTAACTACTCACAGTGTATAACATTTCAGAAGCTCAGACCAGACTAGTGTCTGGGTATTATGGCAAACTGTCTGGCTCTATAGCCATGTCAGACTGTAATCAGGCCAGAGGATGAGGCAGGTAGATTGGACCCTAATCCATCCTGGCTAATAACAGTGTTGTCTTGGACCATATGCAGAGCTGGCCACCATGCATTGGGTTTGGGTGAATATCCATTTGAGATTCATATTTCTGTCCAATACATCTAATCTTTGTACGTAGTCTTTTGTTGATTTCCACAGAAAAGGTATTTAACTTGCATATAAAATTTTGTTATTTCCGTTTTTGCAAACAGGGAGCACCATTTCATTATAAGAGGTTGAAGGTTTCCAAAACATTTCCAAATGCACCCTGTGTTGCATCGTCTTATTAGTGACAGCCCAGAACATTACTCCTCATTTCTCTCTCCAGGATGTCCTACTGCGCTGCAAACACTCAGCCTTTTATTGGTACAGGGATGCTTCTTACATTGAAGGAGGCATTGTAATGGGATGTTCGAAACCACATGGGAAGTGGGAATGTACCACATGCCACTTGGAAATATCCAGCTAAATTGCCCTCCAACTGATAATTATTAATATATTGCGAAGTAGAAGTGAAAGAACTGTACAAAAAAGTTTATTAAAGTAGCATAGTATAAGTTAAAAACACTTACACTATGCTACTTTAATAAATGTTTTTGTAGATTACGGGAGAGGGTGCCTTGGACTTTGTTGAAGTTCTTTTACTTGATTTTTACCCGATGATTTTTACCCCTGTCTGACAAGCACCTCGTCCAATCCCGTTTTACTCTACGCCAAGTTTTTCTCTCTTTTTTCCATGATAATCATTAATTAATGGTGGAACCCATTATCCTGATAATTATCCTCAATTCTACAAAAAGATGAATCTCCACACAGGTTAACATTTTGAAACACTTTGCAAATAATGTCTGGCGGGTGACTGTGAACACGCACATGTTACCGGTGTACAGATTCTACTGTCCGTACCACCCCCTCAGTGTTAGTCACTGTGTTTTTCTCACCTCAGATCCAATGGGCTGGACTTA
>JACXGM010025954.1:0-15084 GCA_016801145.1 Umbra pygmaea | reverse complement strand
TTTGGTTCTGTCTGGGTTATGTATTTGGTTCTGTCTGGGTTATGTATTTGGTTCTGTCTGGGTTATGTATTTGGTTCTGTGCAGTATCATTTGCTTAGTGGTTCTGGTGCTGGGTACCAGGCTGATCAATTAAAAATGTTGTTATTCATTACTGCCGTTACAGGTTGTGAACAGAAGCAATGTATATGCACTATCTTACAATGTAGTGTGGTTGCCCTAAGGTACAGAACCATTCACCAAAGAATTGAGTTATATGTGTGATGTTCATTACATATTTTATTATTAAAGTGTTGTTAATCTCAACGTGGCGATTTCTTTCTGAACCATGAAATAGAGTACAAAGAACCTGAAAATGATTGACACCAGCCATACTGATATTTCATCTGAGGCATTTTCCTAATATTGTTCATTAAAATAAGTAGCCTAGTAGAATAAGTTTGGTAATATGCACAATTGGAAAACAACATTGTTTACACAATCTAGTAGTAGTACCGTAGTTTCAAAGGTAACGAAAATAAATAGTTGTGCAGATTATGGAAAAAACACAACAAAAGTTACATTTACATTTGGTCTGGTCCTTCCCAGACATGTGTGTAAACCTAATGTTCATCATTTTGGAATCACTCCTATGTATTTCGTAAGGGGCCATGCATTTGTAAGTGGTTAAACCACAGTACTATACAGACAATGGTAACACTATGCAGTAAACAATGGTAACATTATTCAGTAAACATATTTCAGGGACACAATTTGTGAATGAACAACCTTAAGATGATGTTCAGTGAAGGACACCCTATTATGTTGACTTATTATTTCAATAATTTCTCAGACATAAAGCACCAGTAATTGTTACATGCTTAAGTACTGAAGGGCAAATAACATCACAGACAACAACTCAACCCAGCAAGCTTTTGGTTTTTGCCCCTACAGTCTAGCCACCAGGCACTCATTTGCCCCATCAGCCATAGAGCAACTACAAATCTTTACATGCATAACTCACAAACATACCACAATAATTAAAGACAAAATGTGCTACAAACAAAGACATAACGGGGAGTTATTTGTCAGATCAACTAACAAGAGTTCATCTGAGTTAAGCCAGTTCTTGTTCATGGTAACTAACCGTATGGAAAGCCTGAGTGGTGTTCTTTTCATAAGGGATCCATTTTGAATACATATCACCCAGTAACAGCTGGTCCTCACCTGCATCGGCTACTTTTCGGTTAATGGCCAGCTCTCCCAAGCGTCATGCATATCTTATTTTTTGGTAGATGGTCAAACAAATTAGTTTAACACATCTCAATTGCCCACAGTGATATTGCAAAAAAAACACTAAATCAGCATGGAAGAGTATAATTTCAAAATAATAAATGTATTCCATGTACGTAAAACAAGGAAAGTGGGTTGCTTGTTTGTAACACCAGATGTTAATAATGGTATTGAAAACACCCAACTAAAATAAATGTGGTATTTCAGCAAACGTTAACTGTTGCCAGAAAATACTTGATAGTAGTCTGTTTTATGCAACAATAAAAAACATGTAGTTAACGTCCATGCTGCAGTTTGCTGTGCCAAATCATGTAAGCAGAGCTAGCCATTTCTATAGAGAAGGCCATTAACTGTGCACTGCAGTGAGGAAGCTGCACAGAGTTCATATTCAACATTCAAATCAGCATATTACAACAGTCAAGAGTCACCAGGTCACAATTAATAACGATGGGGCTCCTGTGGAATGACAGCACAGCTCAGTAACTCACCCTTCACTGGTTGTCCCATTTGCGCTGCGGCCAGATGCAAGCAACAGAAAATAAATAATAAGTGAATTAGAACACTGATCTGTGTCTTTTCATTTCAGACCAGCATTGCTTTACAAAATGTAAAGTGATCTTCCAGTTCATTTCTGTAATATCACCAGCATAATCACATCATTTACAAAACAATCTCCAAAATGTGTAATTTGCCATCCTGTGTTTTTGATTACACTAATGTAATTAATCCATGGTTAAGACATTCTGATTAATTAATCGGCAATTATACAGACAGCTGTATTTTCTATTCCCCCCCCCCCACCACCACCACCACCACTGGTACATTAATCTGTTGATGTAGGTTACAATCAAACAGATGTGAGGAAAGTGTTTGTAGACCATAGAGAGGAAAGCCATACAGAGGCCCTCAGATAATCCGCAATAAAAAGGGACCTAATAGGCCAAAACGTTATAGGAGCAGTCGATTATGGGCTACATTTCTGCCTATATATTGGAAGATTCTTAACAAGCATTCCAAATATTAGCTTTTTTTTTAAAGAAATCCTATAGATTTAAGTGTTAATGAGAGATCAATTAAGAGTAGATCCGAAATGATTTTGGCTTTGAGGAGTTTGAATTTTCACGGATTTAAATGACAGACAGCATTTCACAGGTTTCTTTAAAATTTACATTTTGAATGGTTTAGACAACAGGTTTCCACCTCCTGCGGTTTCTCAAGTCCCCTGGGACATGGTATGACACGGTCAACGGTAGGATATCAGATTTCAGTGACACAAAAGAAAAGGTTGTTAATATTTGGAAAACCACAAATTCTCTGGTAGTGAATATATAGACCAACATCAGACTAAAATGAATAGCATGATTTTACAATAGCATTTAGATATTGAAACTGACGTAGAAATTACAGCGCTTGTGAAAAACACAAGGGTAAATTTGGACTAAAGTCTTGCAAATGAAGGTTAACTGCAATTGAACCTTCAGAGTTCAATAGAAAAACAGGAGGGGTGCAACCGTTTAATATGCACTCAATTTAGCATGGAATTACACAAATTCATGTTCTCATTTCATCTCATCCAGCTCACTTTTACCTTTGGTTCTTTAAAATAAGGATCTATGGGTGTTTTTAACCTATTCCAGTGAAGATAGATATACCTTTTTCATGGCCATAAAGTTGCTTATTCCTGATCAACTATCCGATATTTAAGCTAACTCGAGACAACAACCTCCAACTTTTCAGTCTTACATTTAGAAGCGTAATATTGACGGAAAGTACACAAATAGCATACGGGTGTTTATTTAATGACGTCTATTGAACCTCTTTATTACAGTCTGCAGTGCAATTAAATGCTAAATTACAACAAGCTATTTAGTGCTATGTTCACTTGATGTTATAGACATACATGTCCATCGAGACCAATTTAAATGTTCCGATTAGGCAGAAATCAAGGATCCGATAACTTTTCAAATAGGCTCTAGAATACAAAACAAATGCATAAACCGACCATGAATAAGTACAATTACCTTCGATCAAGGAACAACCTTTTTGCGAAGTAGCCGCATATATTAAATGGTGCTGATTATATCCTACCTGCATTAAAGCAACGGCAGGAATCGGACTCGATTTACGAGAATTATCCGGAGAATTTTCAGAATTGGCAAATATAAAACAGTTTTTTATCAACTTTGTCCGGATCAACGACAATGAACAGAACACACCTTGATTTAAATTACTCCAACTCAAACATTCACCACCAACTTTCCTCCGCTCCAAGGCAATTCCTCATAGGAACATTCAAAAGATCCTTACCTGTATTGAGTTGAGCTCCGACGCGTAGAAATGAAGAGCAAAGTAGTATGAAGCCAAGTCTAAACATATCCATGCTTGTTTATTGAGTTTTTGTAAGTTTAAATGCAGTTTGAGACCCCTATTAGTCCTGTGGTTTCACACGCTCCATTCTCACCGCTTTACTCTCGCAGATACTTTGTTTCTCGGTTGTGGAGTGAAAGTCCATGACGTCAGTACTGTCCCCGATTCAAACCGCTCTGCTCAGAAACTCGACTGTGGCTCTTGAGCGACTGCAGGCTCCCCCTAACGTTTGAAATTGGTTACAACCGCTTCAATTTCACCACTCTGTTTTTTTAACGGAACAGAAAGTGAGCGAGTTCGTTTAGGTGGGCCTGTGTTTCGGTAAATCGGAGTTTCCATTAATCCCTATTTGAAACCTCCAACTACTCGGTGCACCGGGATATATCATGGACTGTATAGGGAGGCCCGAGGAGAGTTTTGGGACCCCTGATATTACTCCCAAAATATATATGTACGACTTTGGAATAGATGATAAAATATTTATTGAAAACGTGCATAGGCTTTGTAACCCATGCACAATAACAGTGTATCCATTAGGCTACAATTGTAGAGACAGCTTTTATGTGATTGGACAGGTAGATTACTTGTAATAATTCAGTTGAAACTCTCTGCAGAGAGTATGGAGAACTAACAAATCCTTGACTGGAAGAAGAACTGTGAGGTGCAGGTTTATCTGATATGAAATCTCAAAATCCCTCATTACCCTAATAACAATTTGCTGTCCACTCCCAATAACTCATACACAGCAAAATCAACTGTGTTAAATCAACTCTGAGAGTGTAAAACAAACACTCTCAGTGTTTATATAGCGCCAATGGGAAGTATATAAACACTCAGGGTGTTAATTTAACACTCCCAGAGTTGATTTAACACTGGTTATTTTGCTGTGTAGGATGTACCAATCTAGATTTAATGGGACTTCAGAGTACTGGAGAAAGACGGTTGATTTGCTGCCTTTATGCTTGCATGGGTGTCACGTCAGTCTGATCCATGACGATAGAGAGATGTAAGGAGAGGAAATGTAACATGATGATTGTATTTGATCTGGGCTTGTAATTATACACCACGGACAGTGAGTCTGTCAGACTTAGCTTATCGTATTTGAAGCTCAGCTCTGCTCCAATGAGACCCACTGACATCAGTGAGGGTTTGAGAAGCAGACCTGGCTGCCATGTAAACAGCTGAATTCAAAGGGATCTTCTACATCTCCCTGCAAACGTTGGTAGGCAGAAGAGCCTTTGGAAAGTGCCAAATGTATGTGTCAAAATGTCTCTGCTTTTTTCTTGCAACCGTTACCAAAAACCCTGCTTTGCTCTCTCTTAAACACGAAGAGGAAACATCATTGAAGAGAGAGAGATGCAGCGCTGAAGAATCATGAGAGACTGAAATGAAGAGAACTGAGGTAAAGAAATGAAAAAACATGAAGACAACAAAGTGAATGTGTAAACTGTGCTCAAGGCTGCAGAGCAAGCCTTGGTCTTCACAAAATAAAAGCCAAAAAAGCAAACTCTCCTCAAATATATCTTGATTGCCAAAACTAGGTGTACATTTCCAGAGGGCTGTAACTAGGCATTAAAAAAAGTTTTCTTTGTTTGGAAATTTCAAAAGAGCAGTCATAGATGAATTTACAGCCAGTTAGCAAGCAAATCTAGGCTAATGTTTGACTTTTCATTTAATATGTGATTGTAAAATTTTTAGTCATAAGAGTCAAGTTCCAGAGTGTTATCATGTAGACTGGATCAGGCTACAGCCTCAAGCTGAAGAACAACTTTTGAAAGATTATTCCATCTCTGTGGAGATGGAATTTTTGATGGATACTGCTTGGTTTAACATCACATGATGCATTTAAATGGCCCTGTTTAGTTCACAGACAGAGATCCAGACTGACATCTACGTGAACTATTGTTTTCAAGCATGTAAACAATGGGCAATTGAATGAGCATGCAAACCTGACCACGCCCATCCAACTGACACCGAATACACACCTCAATACCGTATTACATCATTACCAGAAGGCATTCCAACAGGACATTGATGAGTTGTCAATAGGTTTAGTGTCTGAGAATGTAGTATTTTATTAATGATAATTTAGAGTGAAATTCCCTTTGCAGAAGCATATTATCCCTGAATTCATCAAAATCCTGCAGCCTCCAAAGTCACACCATTGCTATTCAACTGTAGGCAAGCAGACAAAAATACACTCCTCACTAACATACTGGAGCAATAACCATCAGAAGAGACGTGTCAATGCCAAGCGTTTTTTCTTAGATTCAATTACATTTTGACATTGAATTCTTTATCTTCAAAATAATATGCTGTTGTATTAGTTTTGATTCAATTGGTTTAAATCTTTATGATCAGAATACAGACAAGCATTTAAATTATTATTTTTTGTGTGATATTTACCCATTTTTCTCCCATCCCAAGTCCCTCCTGACTTGTCGGCATCTCTATAACTCCTTGGCCAGATCTGTGGGATAGAGAAGGGAATGCACATGGTTCATCCAACCACGTCGCCCAAGCCAAACAATGTTTTAATAACTGGTATATTTAACCCTAACTTACCTAGTCCTATTCATAACACTGCCTTTAATAGCTTGACCTTTTTGCCTGAACTTAACCTTTAACTTTTAACCCTAATTCCAATCTTAAACCCGACCCATAAGCATACAAAAAAATTTAAGTAGTCAGGACAACCAAAACGTGACAGACATTTTACTGTTAAATTTTTTTGATGCGAGTAAAAATTCCACAAAAATTTGGCAAACAAATAAAAAACAAACACATATCATATAGCCCTAATCCTAACCGTTGATTATCTTTACCAAAACCTTATCCCGAACATTAACCTAACTCTACCTCATTAACCTACCTTTAATGAGGCTCAGTGGTTAGGGAGACAGGCTTGTAGAAGGTTGCCCTTTCAATTCTCAACTGTGTCCTTGGGCAAGACACTTTACCCTAATTGCTCCCAGGTCGTTGCTGTAAATAAGACATTGTTTTTAGTCAACTTACCTTGTTAAATAAAGGTAAAAATTTTAAATTAAATAACCTCAATAACCTAATATTTATGTCTGAACCTAGTCCTAACATCTAACCCTAAATCTAACCTGTAATGTTTAAACGTAAATGTAAAATTATTTCTTAAACATTGCCCTATTGTACATTTGATCCTAAATATAAACACTGAGCTGAAAATAAAATTATTCCTAATGGAGACCTGCCCAAATATTTGTTTCAGGTTTTACTATCGTTGGTATACTCCTAAATCACATAAACTTACCAAGGTATTTATGACTGAGCACATTATAATGACAAATTACCTTAACAGGTTGACACATGTAAACACCATTGTGATGGTTACTTCCTTGCCGAAGAAGCTAGGTGATGTTCTTTAATGACAGACTGGCATGTTCAGGCAACCAATGGGAGAAGGAAACATATGAAACATGATCCATTTCACTAATGAGATGTATGTTAAACATATCTGTCCAGTTTATCGACCCATAGCATGTTTGGATACATTTCTCCAGACACCAACATAGAATGAAAACCTTGGTCACAACTTGGACACAATGCAATAAATAATGTCGTCAGAGAGCAACACCAGGTCATGCTATAAAGCAGTAAACGTACAACAGCAAAATAACCAATGCGTTTAATGTTTTGCCAGGTGTGTGTGAAGAGTAGAAATGAGAAAAAAATCTGGCTGTGATGAATGCCTCAGCATTGTGTGTCACATTCCACCTGAAATGTTAGAGGTGCAGTTAAGGCCATGTGTTGTAGGGTGTGCACAGCTGGGGCTACAGCCATGGGTCTGGAGTGACGGTGGGCCAGGAGCAATGATATAACCCACACAATATGCCCTGGAGGGAATAGCACAGACTTGGAACCTGGGAATTAACCCCCGTGAGAGGGGGAGAGAAGGGATTGTGGTATAATGGAGTGTAGCCTGGTGGTTTCCCAAAAACACTCTTACTCAAATGTACCAGGCTACTACAGTATAAATATATGGATATATTGATTGTGGTAAACTAATATCTTTCTCATGTGGAGTGCTCTGAATTGAGATTTGTGATAATTTGATTACTGAAAATATTAGAGCATGTTAATTTTTAAATAAAGTTTGTATTTATTTTAGCCAACATTTTTGTGAAGAATCTTTGCTTCCCTTTCCAGGACTGAGCTAGTTCGGGTCAACAGAGGCCAGGCGTCTATCAGCTCTGAGTCTCATAATGAAAGTCAAGCCAATGTTACTATCATCAATTGTACATCCAAGTCTGCAAGGACCAAAAAAAGAGATCTGACAGGTAGACGTACATAGGAGCAATAAAGAAGGCAAACAGCATTATAGAACAAACGAAGACCCAAAAGGCTTCTATTGCCCCTTTTTTTCTGTGAAGGTTTTTATTTTGTATCAGTGTTAAATGGGGCCATAGTGCAACCCTGTGATTGCATAACTCCCTCAGATCTAAATGAAATTGTATCTCTGAAGAACAATCTAACATTCCCTGAAACAACTGGTGCTGCATAAATTTGCTAAATTATATTAGATTATGTTCCCTGCTGCGGCACCAGACTGCAACTATGGGTTTCCTGGCCAAAATTAATTTTGATTTAAATAAATTTGTATTGTCATTATGTATAAATACCATTGCCTTTTTGTAAACAATTTATTAAAATAAACTATCACTATTTTCTCTCCCTTGATCTGCCGGTGGATGTGCCATGCTTTTTAATATGAGCCATTTAATTGCATTTATCTAGCATTCCAAAATCAGGAAAGTTAACTTGTTTTTGTAGGCTTTGTAAGTCTCCGGTGTCTCTTTGATGAGAAATTGTATCAGACATGTCAAGACACCATATCTGCCAACAGACACAGGTGATAAAGAATAGCAATGAAGTAGGGGTGCTGGGTGTGCTGTGCCACTTTCCCCTTTGTATTTTTTCCACTTAGTGTCAAGATACATCCGCCAGCTGCCAAATCACAGGAGATACCTTGGACACTCTGAATTGCAAGCTATTTTTTGTGGGGATTTTTACAAAAAATGTCTCCCCTCTTAGTTGGTCTTGTCCAATCCCCCCTACCCCTGTCTTGTTGACAGCTCAGCAACTCCTTGGACAGATGCAGGATGGTGAACGGCACTCTCATGGTTCATCCAACCACATGTCACCGAGCCAACACAGCTCGTCCTGGTCCGACACAAATTACACTCACCGACTATTCTTCTGTGACGGAACACACAGGTGCCCAATCTGCGCACAAGGAGTTACTGGAGAGTGATGTGGCAAGGTAGTGATGTAGCGCTGTACCAATTTGCATAGTCATATAAGCCGTAGTCAGGCTCGAACCATTGACTACCGTGATGTAGTTTGTCCTAAAGGCATTCCTTACTTCCAGGTTAAACTGGTGCAAATTGTGACTGGTGTCGCCAGATGAGTGAGATTTTGTGTGTTTTGGTGGTTTGTTAATCTATCGTGCGGATTTGGCCATGTCGCGCAACTGCCTTCCATTGGAAGTGTGGTGTGATTGGTCAGAAAGCTGCGATCTGCTCTTCATCTCTAAAGTGATGTGAATGTTCATTAGAAAAGCAATAGCCCCTATTGTTTTAGAAACCATCCCTCTCCACCCCTGTCTTTTTCTGCCATCTGGAAAGATTTGAAGTATGAGAGCACAACCCGTATGACTGGACACAACAAATGCTTCAACTCGCCTACAAGGCAGAGGTAAGCTGAGAGCTTTATCCGACTACACCACTTGTACCCGAAATGGCAAGCTTATTCAATGTGCACACGTCTCAGCCAGTCATGTGCAGCAGTTTTCTCTGTGGTTTCCTCTGATTGAAAATGTCAAGGAGCAGCATCTTAATAGCTTATAGATGCTTTAAGTTTAACATCACCGTCAATGACAATGAATAAGAGCAATGCTTTCACAAAGCATGACCACTGTAGGAGCCACGATACATCAGTGAGGAAATTCACGCTAGCCAATCAGAAGGGCAAGGTTTTTCAATGGTTTTGATCCCAGCTCACAGCTCATAATAGACCATAATGAGACTTGTGGATCTTCAGCTGACAACCATGATATCTGTACAACAGCCATCTGTAGTGATGGACAAACAAACCTTAATTGCTGCTCTTCTAGCAGCAGTATATATTGCTGGCAGCACTAACTCAGATTTGCTTTTTCAAAATAAAAGCCACATTGAAATTTACCATGGTGCAAGGCATTACAACAATTGCCTTTATTTTGAAAAAGACAATCCTGAGTGCTGCAAGCATATTTTGCTGCTAGAAGAACGGCAATGAAGGTTTGTTTCCATCACTAGTCATCAGTCCTCTGCTGCCAACAACTAGAAGGAATGGCAATAGACTTAATATTTCACCCTTTAAGGAACAATTGCCATAGCTGCTATGTGATCAATGTACATGTTAAGCTCCTCTCTCATTTGCACATTGTCATTTGCACATTTATACTCCAGTGTTACTGTTCCACCACCATGGTGAATTTATTGACCTACTCCTCCAAGATGACCCATTTTGCACACATTGGCCCTCATTCATGAAACCTTTTCAGAAAACATCTCAGATTCAAGCGTGGGAAGAGACTTACGATCATTGAAATGTGTCATTCATTAAACTGTCGCACCTGGTCGGAATGAGTGTAGATTTCATGGCAGGTTGATAAATCTGAGAAAGCTGTGGAAGCGAGAACGCGCACCACCTGTTCTTATTTACATAAAACACACCCATAATGTATACTGGTGTGGCCAACATCAACCAATAAATTGACATCTTTCAGCATAAATGACAGAATGAAGTAATCAAAGACGAATCCTGAAGCGAAACGAACGAGAGCAAATAAAGAGATGTTCAAATGAATCGGAAGTTCTCGTGTAACAGGTAGCAGACAACAAAATGGTTTTATTGAATAACCGATTCATCTATAAATTTTTAGGTGAACCAAATTCCAAATTCACCCGTTAAGCTATAGTTTGATTCGCCTTTGTGTATGTAATGCCTGATACACTACTAGACCAGTGAACATGCTTTGACTTGTTTTTCCTAATGCTGGGTACACACTAAAAGGTTTTTTAAATCTTATAAGATCTCAAATGAGAGACCACAAACATGAGGAAGAAAAATCCTAGATTTAACCGTTTTGCTCCTATAGTGTGTGGTGTGCCATGATGTGACAAACACAGCACACCATACACAAACAGATTTTCAACCAGAGTCCCGACTGTGAACACGCAAAATCTCTTGAGACTTCAGAATAAGCATGACCAACTATTCTCCCTGTCCAGTCTATTATTGTAGATTTTACACGACATGTTGTACACGGGGTTCAAAATTAGCACCATTTACCAGCCAAATGCTGGTGAAATTGGCAGATGGCTGGTAGATTTGCTTCACTCACTAGCCAAAAAAACAACAGTAATCTATTGAGTGGCCAGTAAAATTTTAACATTCCGTTTGGCTGGTTGATGTAAAAGTTAATTTGTACCCTGGTTGTATAAACATTTGTGCTGTTGCCACAAATCGACAAGCGGCTCCTCCTTCTCTGCTGTCCAAATCAATGAAACTTTAAGATGCGTCATGACTGCGTTTGTTATGCTTCCGTCTTCTCTCAGCTTGCTTTCTGATTGGATATTCTTCTTCTTTTTCTATGGTTTAATGGTGGATCACAACTGACTTAAGGTGCATATACCGCCACCAACTGTACCGGAGTGTGAGGCCGGTCACGGCCCACCCAATTCATGGCCTCCCCACTCAACCCATCAGCCTAAGAAATGGAATTACTGCCCACTACTCATCCCCAGCACCCCCACATCCCACTACCTACCCTCCCCCTCCCACTACCTACCCCACACTTGCCATACTCTTGAAGGACCCCCACACCTAGCACACCTACCCTGCCCTCTGCACACAGCAGCCACATGCCCCATATGCTGAAATTGAAACACCTCAGTGGCGGTGGCACACATTCCACTCACATAAAAACTAAGACACCCTAAGTGCACCCAACTCTGCAAGCAACGGCCCTCCAAACTCCAACAATACCGTGGGACTCATCATCTCCAACCTCAACGCCTTACTGCCCATCCGTCTCGCTTCCACCACAACCCCTCCCGACACCACCTCTGTAAGCTCTTCCATAGACAGATCCTCCGGAACACCCGTGATCACCCCTCTCACCTTCGCAGCACTCCCAGGCACCTGGCATTTCAACTTACCCCCATTCAACACCTCCAACCCTACCACCGCTCAAACACTGTGCATCTTTCATCCTCCCAACCTGTTCCTTAATAGCCGCCGTGAGTGAGACCGGGTGCAACACCCTACCTAATGGTGCTGCAAACACCACCTTATATCCCTGTTACACATCGGCCGATACAGTCTTTGCTATCAAGTGGCTAAGGAAGTCAACCACCCTGATTGGATATTGTTTCGTTTCACGTGATAATCTCCAGATCGTGTGCGCGTTTGTCCTCGGGGTTACCCACACACATCAGGATTTCTGATTATTTACGATTCGCGATCGGGGTGGCTCCGACGTTCTTCCAAGCAGGTTCGGTCACTCTTACCACACCTCAAACCAAGGGAAATTATGATAATATAATCTGTAGAACCATCAAGATAATCAAGACATACCTAGGATTTTCGGAAGGGGGAAAATCAATCCAAAATCAGACCGATAATCTTGTGGTGTGTACCCAGTATAAATCAGTCATGCCTGTAATTTCCACATACTTGGAGAGCATAAATGGTCAATATAATTTCGATGGCAGAAATCGTTGCACATTTTTAAGATTATTGCAAAGCCATAGAGTAAATCAAAGACTTATTTCTTCTTGTATACAAACGCATGAACTACAGGAATGAGAGACAACCGCAGCCTAAAGTAAAAGGAATATTAATAGGCATACTAATTAATATGGTGATGATACATTATGGTAGGCCTATAAGTTATGTGCTATATGACTTGACAATTTATTTTATATTACCAATTATAGAATTGTGGTTGGTGTTAGTGAGGCTGTTATGAAGGTTGTTTTTCGTGATAGCTGCAACCGTACATCTCAGAATTTCTCCCAAATTATGTTCTCAGGAAACTATTTTGAAAACCTTAATTACGTTATTGCCAACATATTTGCACGTTTTGTTATTAGGCTATATTTGTACTTCAATTACGTTGCTCCGGTACATTTCGATTAGCGGATTTATGCGAGAACATTCCATACATTCCATAGCGTTCGAAATTATATTGCCACATTCACAGTTAAGGTTAGGTAGGAGGATACTAACGGATAATGTTAGGCATGAGGTTACTAACGGTTAAGGTTAGATATGACGTTACTGAGGTTAAGGTTAGAATTAAGGTTAGGGTTAACATTACAGAACCGACAATCGCCTGTCTGCATGACGCAAGCAATGTAGAATAAAACACACACAAAGTTCCTGTCTGGATTTGAACTCGCGAACACTGGCATGCAAGTCGCGGATTTATACGCCCATCCACCATACCCTAGCAAAAACTATGCTATTTACATGCTACGTCATGATCTTCATATGTTCATATTTAACGTTATTCAAGTGTTCAATTTAGTTCCCTACCAACGTAATTGACCCTCTCATACGTTCATATTTGACATATTTCGGTTTTACAAAATAGTTCCCTCAGAATGTATTAAATGTGATTTAGGGCTGGATAATGATGGTCTTATAACAAATCAAGCATTAGACCTAAACAATCTTATTATTTATGTTGGTTTACACACGGTCTCCGACCAGACGTGGGTTTGATCGTAAGTATACAACAAAGATAATATTGAGGAATACCACCTCTGTTGGTAAAATTATCGTACAATCATTTTAATCATGATCATGATCGTACGATAACTTTAAGTTCAAATTTGATCGTACGCACGTTTCACAAATTAGGGCCGTTGATTTTAGATTCTCTTTGATTATTCAGAGTTTTTTTGTGTAATGCATGTCAAATGTTATGTCATCTTTGCATAGTTACGCTTTATTTTGGGTCGGTTGCCATTGCAAATGAGAATTAGTTCTATGAACTCGCTCACACACATGTTAACTTGCAGTTAGCCTCCTGGGCTAGATAGAAAAAAGTTATGTAACTACATTATTATTTACATTTATAACATTGGGATTATCGCATTTTATGTCAGTTATTAGAATAAAATTGAACTCTGTGATGCTATTGGATGAAAGAGGTCCCTGCGATGTGTAACATAAAGCAGCAATATCATAATGCTGTTGTTCACTGCAATGTGTTCCCATCTGTGCGTTTACAGAATATTGTCAGCACACAGGGATGAAGGAATGGCTCAAGACAGGCCTAGACTGCCACAGCATTGGTAGGTAATTGGATGCTGAGATAAGTTGTTAGCTCTCAGGTCTCTATTGATTTTTGCGACAGTGCGAAGCATCACACATAGCACACTTCATGGCCAAACCTTTCATCATACATAATTGATTAAACAGCATCGCTTTACAGGGAATATAAATGCTGATTAGACAATCAAACTGTGTGAGGGAGTCACACTGGAATTGCCTCTGCATCTGTACACTTGACCACGGTCACACCTAACGCTCATTTCACTAGTCCAGTGATGTAACCGGCGAGAGTGTTCTTCCAGAAAACATCTCACAATATGCTCAAAGACCAGAGTACACATAATAAACATATGAACATAGTTTGAGTAGGAATTGTTTGTTCCTAACAAAATCATAGGAATTCCAAGTTCCTGGTTGAGCTGTATGTATGTTTGCTGCAACATTGTCAGGGATAGGATCTGCTGCCATTTCATAGGTTGATTGTATTCTTTTTGTAGAATTTTGACAAAACATCTGTTAATTAATGATTCAATGGTTTGCTCCAGACACATCGTAAAATCTAAATCCAATTATATAAACATTTGAACTCCTTTTGCGAGTATGATCATAACTCGTGTTTATAACTCGATTACGATAAAGCTACATGGTTATTTTAATAAGATTTACACTTATTTCTGGCTCCCTTTATCTGACACATTTGTTAGTAGTTTGAAAAACGGTGTGAAGTTATTCCTAAAAACAGGAACATAGGCATAACAAATATTAACAAACATTAGAATCAAGAGTGACTCCCACATGTTGCACATCATTAACTAGGAATGACCTGGGATATATTTAGGGGCACAAGCCACTGAACAAAGGCCTAATGTTCACACAACACTTGTCTCAACCAGAGACTGTAAAAAATATGGACAGCCTGACTGTGACGTCACCCATTGGTTTGTGAAAAGCGTTTTTGAAGCTCATTGTGGGCGGAGACTGTCGTCGCCATCTTGGTAGCGCGTCACTCGACGTCAACCTCGGATAACCAAAAATGGTCAAAGAGGCGGTGCGTGGGTGGAGCTGAGGTGCTTGGTTGCTGATGTC
>JACXGM010025953.1:0-15125 GCA_016801145.1 Umbra pygmaea | reverse complement strand
GGCCCATCATACAGCTGGATTCTACTGTATATCAACTGGCCCATCATACAGCTGTATTCTACTGTATATCAACTGGCCCATCATACAGCTGGATTCGACTGTATATCAACTGGCCCAGCATACAGCTGGATTCTAATGTATATCAACTGGCCCCGAACACATCTGGTTTCTTTTTACAATTTTCTACAAGAGCCTAACTAACACCTGACACCTGCGGGTGCTTTGACAGCCCGGTAATTAGAGTTAACGTTTAATGATTCTTCCGTAATGAATGCTGCGTCTGGGCAAATTGAACCCAGACAGAGAGAGAGAGAGAGAGAGGTGTGGGGAGAGAGAGAACACCAGAGTGGAAGACTGTGAAGCGAACACATCTGACAACTCCACATGGTAGATATCACCACCAGGCTGGAAGTGAATCAATGTACAAGAAATAAAACAATGAACTCATGAAGGAGTTGGATTTTTTGTAAATACGACAGAGTCAGATGCAATAACCAATCAACAAGGTGACAGGCTAACTGCTGAGACTATACAGGGCTGTGGGGGCGGGGCTGCCTGCAGGGAGGGGTCATAATACTGCTAGACTGGATGTAATGTCAAAGACATATTTAATGACTTTAGAAAACAGTCCTTGAATTTATTTTGTTTTTCCAATTTCTTTATTTCTCCGCCTGAAGACCCGCTCCCTGTGTATAAAAGTGTTGTTGCTGCTGTCAAGCGATAACCTCTGGGTTTCACGGTGCCCTGCCGAACACTAAGCCCAATGAGCATGTCATGTGGATCAACAAGAAAGCACAAACCACTAAACAAACAGACACCTTTTGCACCTGCCCTTGGCCCAATATTGACATTCATCTCCTGAAGTTGTTTCTTGTCCTGAGGCGGTTGGTTGGTAAGTGCATGGTAGTACTGGTGCTGGCAGTAATCCCCTCAAACAAAATACCCTCCATACTGCTTTTATCTCAGGACTTTCCTCAATAAAAATACCAACAGCTTCCGTTCTTCTGCACCTGGATTCTTTTACTGGTCCTTTGCTTTGCAATAACAATTAGCATATGGCAGGAGGCAGAGGGGACTTGGATTTTAAAAAGAATGGGTCTTATTTGAATGAAAAAGGGCCAGGAGAGTGGACTGCCTACTATCCTTGCAGGGAGAGACTGAGCATATTTGTGTACTGTTTCTCCCTGTAAGGGCCTTTCACTGAGGGGTAAAGAGGGCGGCCCCGTGTTGATTTAGGTCGCACAAAGGGGGTCTTAGTCCTTTCAAGAGAACCAAATCTCCCCACAGTGAGGTGCCTTCAAAAGGAAGCCTCCCTGTCAAGCATGGCCATTGAGACCCGGATGGACGCCACAAATCAAGCCCTGGTGGAAATCAAAGGCCAGAATGTGGGAAATGTGTTTGGGGTCCTTCTGAAGCAGAGCAAAGTGCAGGAAGAAAGAGGAGAGGAGGGAAACAAGAACCTAGATCTGAGCCAATCAGGCCTTCTTTTTCCTGCACTGTGAAGGGGTCATAACCCCTGTTTCTCCAGGCACTCCTCTCTTCTGACGCCCGCCCCCAGCCCCCTCCACTCCTATAGTAACCCACCATTACAGAGGAATGTCCATTCAACACATTATCTGGAGTCCCCCAGGGACAGAGAAAATAGGAACAGGTTTTAACAGCAAATTAGTGACGTGATAATGAGGTCACGTGGTGTTGGCACATTGAGGTCATCGGCCCTCCTTCTGACTTCATTTCCTACTGCATTAGGTCTCCTGGGGTCCTCCTTTTCTGGCTGCCATTCAATACTGGCATGTTAACTCACTTATGCTGCTTCTCAATGCAAGTAACCCTTGGCACATTGCATATTATTTTTTTGCCTGAGTACAGTAGCCTTTATGGATTTTCTCATTCATCAATCTGTATTCAATTTAATTAAATGTAAAAGACTACCAGGAATGCTTTTCAGTCTTGTGCAGACATAAGTGAACAAAGATTGATATTTTACACCTGTGTAACACAGCTGCAGCACAAATGAAGACTGTTTTGTCTTTAATGCATGATCAATCTCTGGTCCTGTCTGGTATACAAACAGGCTACAAACGCGAGGCAAGCATTGTTCTGCTCTCCTACACTATGCTAACGCAAAATTAGATCATCCGTCTTTGCCAAAGTCATAGAAACATTTTACTGTATGATTCTCAGAAATGAAAATTATATTGCTATTAAAGGCCAATTGAAGCATTAAACACATTAACAGCTCATACCTTTAACTGCGGCGGTGCTGAAGAATTTCTCTGAGCTGGCATCGGAGCCCTGTGAGAGAGAAAGACGATATCATCAGCAAATCTGCTTAAACAGGTGGACTTCATAGGCAAAGACCGAGCAAAACATGACGCAGTACACATAGCAGCCACTTGATGGCAATGTTGGTCCATGACACAACAGCAAATTTCATGTCAACCAGGTGTGGCAGAGAGCAAATTAACATTGCTGTGTTATTGTGCAAACGTTCAGTGCTAAGCATTTACACGGTATTAGATAATGAAAGCCTAGTAGGCTATTTAGATGACAATGCGGTTTTAAAAAGCCTGCTGGCTAATGAAATCCCACTAATAAGGTGAAAGACCGTCCTGTTACAAACCTTAGCTCACCCCTGTACGCTCCGTCCAGCGAAGAACATCAAGCCTGTGACCGATTATTGGTTTTAAATTGTACTTTGGGTGATTTTTCCTTTTATATTATTTCAGTATACTGTTTTAAGATACATTGGAAATTTTACCCTTATTCTAAACAATTCAGATATTACCAGAGACAACGAATCCTATTCGCATATTTTAGACAAATGGACAGTGGCAATGCATCCAACAATAATGGTGTCACAATTGCGCAATTCACAACACAAGACAGGCCAGCAATTACTTTGTATATCACATGAGGCGAAAGTACATAAAAAATCTGACATGTTTCCAGTCTAGGCAGCCGATTAAACTCAATTTAGTATTTTATTCTATTTATTTTATAACAAACACGACGTATTCTTACTGCCAAAGCATATTCCTCTGCAATTGTTATCAATTAATTGAATGCTTAAAAAAAATTTTTTTAAACTCAATTGTATGTGACGTCAGAGCTTCAGTCTGCCAACGCTATTGTAATTCGTGAAGTTTAGCTTAATTGGCTAATATTAGACTAATTTGTTTATGGTACAGGCGACTCCAATGTAGCTAAATGACAAACATCTCAGTACAGGTATATTTAATTATAATGTGTAGTGCATTGGAAACATGTTGGTATTCCATAAACTATAATTTAATATCGTTATTCCACAAATAAAACTCGAAAACGCGCAACCTAGATTATCATGACCGCAGCTAGAAATAAACCGACTTGATTGAAAAAATCTATTCAGAATATGCACATTGCAAATATCCAGACGACTATTGTGCATAAACCATTTAAATTACAATAAAACACAGCCCTGGTCCGTATACATCAATGCACATGAACATTACGCATGAGTTATTATCAATGTATTACAATACGAGTAGGAAATGCAAGACTACACTACACATCTAGCAATAGCCATCAACCTGCACGTTTCATTCCATTCAATATTCATAATCTCTATACATTATTCGTTGTTAATAGGACAGCTATAAACTTAAATTAGTAAACAATAATAACGATACGTGAATAAATAAATGTGACTACCGTACCTTTGATGTGGCGAAGCTGGTAAGGAAAATAATAAGTCAAGATATCACTTTCGTGGTCTATAGGCTAGACTACATATGGCTCCGTTTCAAATTCTGCTTGTCAAAATAATATAATCCACAAATAGGCGGCGAATACAACTCCGTTTAAATTGATGACAGCCATGCGAAAAGAAAATCCCTTTCCAAGAAAATTCCAAAGAGAGACGGGAAGCGCTTACAAAGCTACCGTGCCTTTCGGACAAAGGAAGCCATGTGTCTTGCCAGAAAAAGCATCAGCAACGGCTCTGGGACCTGGGTCGCTAAATCCCGTTATGTGCGCTTTGTCTCCAGTTCAGGTTGAATAGAAATATTGTAAAATTCTCGTATTGAAGGTATCCGAGATTCGAATAGACTGTATCCTTGGGAGACTGCGTATCAGGACGCGTAAAGAGACTGCGTCCACAGACACCAGCGGGAGGTCGCCAGCTCTCTCCTACAGAGCAACAAAATCCAACAAAGCGCAGACCAATTTCCTCTGTTGCGAAAGAGGGAGGCAAAATCACATTGAGAATAACCTTGAGCCAAAAGGGGACTCCGTTTTCATTATAGTTTCAGCTGGTAAACGCTTAGCCTATGTCCTGTGGTTGCTGACGAGTTCGTCGCGGACAGAGACTCTCCTCATCCGCTAGAAGCATCAGACAAACTCCCATTCACCCAACCGCTGCCTCAGCGGTCCTCGCTCGAAGGTCGGTTCCTCCCACTTCCTGATTCTAAACTGACACGGTTCAAACCCAAACTCTACCTCTCTCCCGAACACAAACACACGTGTGTTTCTGCTTCTGAGGGTCGGAACACTTGGTTCAATACACCGCGCTCTTCTCGGGACCGGCGTGAGTGAGTGTGTTTGCGTTTGCTTGAATAAAGCTCAGGAAAAAAACTGGATGGCAGTTCCAGAACTAGTGTGAGAGGGAGAGAGAGGGAGAGAGGGAGGGAGGGAAAGAGGGAGGGCCTGAGAGACTAGAATGATATTCATTCACTGCTGACAGAGCGAGATGATGTCAGCGGCAAATGAATTTCCCAGTAGGGTGCTGATACAATGAGAAGAGGAAAAACAAAATACTCTTTATAATCAGCAGTGCACCTTCTCTCCTGTTAGAATGACCACCCCTCTACTGTCCTGGATAATGTCCCACACCTGGATCAAACATAAGAAATATGATCCATCTATTCTGCTCAATTGACCAAGATTAATCTAGAGTTCAAACCAGTCCCTCTCTGAGCAGGTTTGTAGTAATATTCTGTCGTTTGTCAACACATTTTACTATTCCTCAGGTAGCTGATGGGACTACATCGAATGGAAGGTAAAAGAGAAAAAGATGGGAGAGGCAAAGTGAGAGAAGCCCACTTCAGATCCAGCTATACGGTATGTAGTCCACTCAAGACATTGAACGAAATTAATGCGAAACATAAACAGCACAAATAGCCAGTCCTATTTTGGATTCAAAACATAATTGGAGCGGTATAATTTTAGTTCCACACAATAATAAAGTTTTTTAAAAGTCTGACAAGTTTAGTTCACTTTTGGAGGGTTCTTGGACAACTCCAAAATGTAGCACATTTAAATATCCTAGATAGTCTTAGTTTTGCACTTGTGGACCGCCATCTTCAATTCAGACCACACGTTTCCTATAGCATTCAAGTCCATAGACCAAGCTGGATATTGTTAAATATAGTTTTTCTGTTCCTGCTAATATTTCAGTGTAATTCATAATTTCATCAAACTCAGGAAGATGTCCTGGACCACTAGTAGCAAAACAGCCCCAAAGCATCACTGATCCACCACCATATTTTACTATGGGTACCAGGTGCTTCTCCTTGTATTCATTCCTCATTTGTCACCAAGTATGCCAATAGTGTGCATTTCCAAAAAGTCAACATTTTGTCTCATCTGACCACAACAAATTATTTCAGTTGTTGTTCCAATAAAGTTCAGGCATTGTTGTAAGTCGGTTGGATTTTCGTGCAACATTTCCAAAGAGCTGGTTGAAATGGAGTTGATGTATCATATTTGATTTTGAGACTTGATACAAGATTCTGAAGACTGTAGCTGTTAAACTGAGATCCTTGGAGTTTTTTTTCCTCCCTCCTCATCTTCTAACCGTGTATGGAGGCAATATGCATGTGTCCTCTTCTTGGAACATTTGCAAATGTATCCGACTTTTGAACCCTTTTGATATTGCCCTTGGTGTGCTTAGTGGTATTTTTAACTGTTTAAAAATACCACTAAGCACACCAAGGGCTACCTACAAAGAGTAGACAATTGATATTTAAATCAATTGTCTACTCTTTGTAGGTAGCTCAACAACCTAATTTTAGGGTTTTATACACATGCTACCTCAATTTATACCCCAAGGAAAAAGGAACATGTGAAAAACATCTATCCAGTTGATGAAAACTGAAATTTAAAAAGCACAGAATTTCACAACAGGTGCCACTTTGGTTTTTATTTTAAAGAACAGCTCTTAGCATCGCCCATGTTTCACTCCATGTATCACTAATTTATAATGCCTATTTTAGCAGGAACAGTGCCGTTAAGGACTTTAACCATTACAAAGTAGTAAACTGGTTGGGATCATTTATGTTTTCCTAATTTCTACCAGGGCTTCAGGATAAATCAGCCAATGAATTAACTGCAGGTGGCAGTAAATCACCAACCTTGATAAACAACACACTGAAAGTAACAATTATTCACCCATCTGTTTTGTTACTAAATTTTAAACATAGTAAAAAAATAGACTACTT
Organism: Umbra pygmaea; assembly: GCA_016801145.1. Taxonomy (NCBI): domain Eukaryota; kingdom Metazoa; phylum Chordata; class Actinopteri; order Esociformes; family Umbridae; genus Umbra; species Umbra pygmaea. Next base: position 8,646 of record JACXGM010025953.1, on the reverse strand, counting down.
TAAAATGGAGAATGCCCATGTGCTCACAAAAACTGTAATGAGAAAGATACAATGAAGAATGCTCTATCATGCAATATCAATCCATCTAGCTTATCTTATGGCCAATGGTAATGCCAAAACAAAATCATCCTTCTCCATCTTTTGCTAATGTTAAACATTCCTGGAAAATCCCTTTAATCGCGCAAAAACCCTATGTCCTAGAGCCTTGGCTAATCAGCATTAACCCACATCCTGGGAGGTCAATGGAGCATCAATGGAGACACACTGGAGGAAGGAAAGATCTATTTTATTCCATCTACACCACCCAGCTCCCATGGAGCAGAAAACAGATTTACCTCATTTCTGCTGGGTGCTAATCTGTCCATATACCCTCTGCTCTGGAGAGAGGGATAGAGAGACAGAGAGATACAGGAGAGGGAGTGTTAGCCCAGCTCTAACTGGTACACTATAGTTACCCCATCACATTCTCTCTATTATCTATCTAAATTATCTAATAATCTCTACCTATCATGTCTATTTTTTATATGCTTATTTTTGTCTACCTATTTGTCTACTTATTTGTCTACCTATTTTTCTACCTGTCTATGTCTATTTATGTCTACCTATCTGTGTCTATTTATGTTTACCTATTTATGTCTACCTATCTATGTCTATTTATTTCTACCTATCTATGTCTATTTATTTCTACCTATATATGTCTATTTATGTCTACCTATTTATGTCTGCCTATCTATGTCTATTTATGTCTACCTATATATATTTATTTATGTCTACTTATTTATGTCTACCTATTTGTCTACCTATCTATGTCTAATTATGTCTACCTATTTGTCTACTTATGTCTATTTATGTCTACCTATTTATGTCTTCTTATCTATGTCTATTTATGTCTACCTATTTATGTCTTCTTATATATGTATATTTATATGTATTTATGTCTACCTATCTATGTCTATTCATGTCTACTGTACCTTCTTATATCTGTCTGTCTGTCTGTCTGTCTGTCTGTCTGTCTGTCTGTCCGTCCGTCCGTCCGTCCGTCCGTCCGTCCGTCCGTCCGTCCGTCCGTCCGTCCGTCCGTCCGTCCGTCCGTCCGTCCGTCCGTCCGTCCGTCCGTCCGTCTGTCTGTCATTATAGATCAAATAATACAGTAAATATGTTAGGTACAGGGCATGTGACTATAAGGCGTGAAGTGTATCTTGGTTTTGTTGATAATACCAATGTGTGTAGACAGTGATGATACCTGGTAATTTAATTAATGCATTTTATGGCTGGTTGTAAGAAGATACACTGCACATTCGTAACAATGACGCCAACAAAAACATCTGCCTGTTTTTCCATGGGTCTAAGGAATAAAGCAGGCATCAACAAATCAGCGTTCTCCATCCTAAATGGTAATTATCAGATTTAGGAGGAACCTCAGGTCCGTGATTACCACTCAACTGCTAGGCAATATACATCTGAATCTCTCACTGCAAATTATTTTTAATTCAAATGAAATGCTGACAGAGACGAATAGAAAGACAAAATAAAGTATTGCATGCTGTAATGCCTTAGACAAGAAAATAATATAAAGTGGCACTTTGCAATGGAAAAGCACTTGATGCGGTTGCCAGAGCAGGGAGAGTAGAGATCAAACATAACGTCTGGAGTTATGCTATGTATGAGTTATTCTATGTATGCCAGTAATTGGTGTCTGTGCCTGTGTAAGTTCTGTCTATAGACCATCAGCCCTCTCTCTTCGTGATGTTTTGTCATCTTTTATTCCTTTTTTTGGCCTTGATCCTTCACTTCAAAGAGTCCACAAGCATGTAAAAAGTATTCTTCCTCTGCAATGGCAGTTTCATTTTTCAGGAAGTCTTTCTTTTCCTAGATTGCAATCACAGGAGACCGGCTCTCTCTTTCATGAGCCTTCCTGCCATTACAGAAAATCTCCCCTCATTTAAAATATTACTGATAAGTGTAACATGAGTGCTGTGGATGTAATATGTTAAAAGCTCTTATTTAATTCACGTCCATTGATGTCTGACTGTCTGGCACATTTACAGGGCTCACGAATTCCAGTAGTGTATTCAGGGACAATGAAAGAAAAAATGTTATAGTGACATTCAGAAATGGTAGAAACAATGCGAGAAGAACCGCGGCTATCTCTTGAGAGAGAGTTACAGAGAGTCTTCCAGACAGTTTGACATTGAACAAGGAACTTGTCACAGACAAAGAGACAATTTGGAAGAAGGAATCCAAGAAGTTTCAATGTTCTTCTTTAGCTATTGTTTGATCCACAAACAGAATTCATCAACAATCAGTCAGAGCTCTATTTTATCTTGTCCACATGCTCAGGCTCTTTGAGTGCTCCTGTAGACAGTACATGTTTATACAAGATGTTCTGCACATAGACAGCATGTACAGTATAAGTCTATAGATGTTTACTATAGAGGGTATATAAGTCTACTATAGACTATAGATGTTTACTAGAGGGTATATAAGTCTACTATAGTCTATAGATGTTTACTATAGAGGGTATATACGTCTACTATAGACTATAGATGTTTAATAGAGGGTATATAAGTCTACTATAGTCTATAGATGTTTACTATAGAGGGTATATACGTCTACTATAGACTATAGATGTTTACTAGAGGGTATAAGTCTACTATAGTCTATAGATGTTTACTATAGAGGGTATATATGTCTACTATAGACTATAGATGTTTACTAGAGGGTATATAAGTCTACTATAGTCTATAGATGTTTACTATAGAGGGTATATAAGTCTACTATAGACTATAGATGTTTAATAGAGGGTATATAAGTCTACTATAGTCTATAGATGTTTACTATAGAGGGTATATACGTCTACTATAGACTATAGATGTTTACTAGAGGGTATATAAGTCTACTATAGTCTATAGATGTTTACTAGAGGGTATATAAGTCTACTATAGTCTATAGATGTTTACTCTAGAAAATATATAGTACATCTAAAATAGACTGTATAAAAGTTTATTATAGACAGTATATAAGTCTTCACAGCAAACTATCTAGTGGTGATTTTCCAGTGTTAACTATACAGTGATAACTGAGGTGTTAAATTAACACTTGTAAGTGTTAAATCAACACAATATAACCCCAGTGTTGGTTATAAAAAACGGTGTTAGTTGTTACTTTAACACTGTGAAGTGTTAGGCAAAACATTATAAATTCCCAGAATGCTTTGCTGCACGTACATTTTTCAGAATTGTTTTAATATATTGTCTGCTTTGTGCATTCATGAATTGAATACTTAATGTGTAATTACTAAACAGTAATAATATTCTGTACTTTTAAAATCTAATACAAACTGTAAGTGGTATTATTGATTGCAACCATTACTAAGAATAGCGTTCGCATCTATGTAGTTTCGCTGGTCTTGTTCAGTTTGTAAGTATTTCACCATTGCAGTTTTACTTAATGCAGGTTGTGGGTGATAAAATATTACAATTGTTGGATATCCATTCAGATGGATTTCAATTTGCATAAAAAATATATATAAATCTCATAGTGACTGTCAGGAATGGACTGGGACAAAAATTTAGCCAGGGACTTTGGATGTAGCAGCCGGCCGGGGGGGGGAGTGGGGGGTGGCGCGTGTGCGCACGCTTTATCTGTCGCTCCCTGTGTTCGTCATTCACTGGGTTTCTCCTCATCTAAATATAGAGGAACCCTCTCTATGTAAAATATGATGGCCCGTTCGGCCCGGTGGCCAGTCCGTCCCTGGTGACTGTGGAACAAGAGCTGTGAAAACAATTTGCCACATTTACTTAAGAAGGCATGCTGGGAAATATGCAAATTAGAAAGTAACAATCCAAGTGAAAACGAATAACACAATTTAGTGTTAAAAATACATTATCATGTGTAAAAAAGATTTAACAATATTAACAAGTTAACAGTTTAACACTATCGAAAGTGTTAATTTAACTCTGATTCCGTGGAAACGATTTTAACACTGAGAGAGTGTTGATTTTAACACCCTCTGAATTAAATTAACACTGCGGATGTTGCTTTGAACAATAGACTATATAGACGTTTACTATAGACAGTATAAGTCAACAATACAGTATAGACACGTTTTCATGAATTCATTGCACCATTCTCAATAAAATTCATGGTCTGATATTCTGACTTTAAAAATAGAGAGACTACCCATATTGAACATACTATCATTAAAGAAATGCAGTGTGCAGACAGACCACACATGTAGTTTGTAGAAAGACCACAATCCAAACCATCTATCTGCTGTGCCATTTGATGAAAAGCTGAGGATGCTTTTTACAGTTATTACATCCAGTCAAATTTTATTGATCCCAAGCCTGCACATGGCAACCAATGAAAACTGCTTCTAATGTCATTCCCTTCTGACAAGCAGCTGTGACATCACTTCACGTCCCAATTCCACAGACCCGTAGTCATACATATTTTAATCTGTCACTCACTGGCCGTATTAATGGAAAGATGACAAAAACACTCTTTGAAGAATATCTGAATGAAAAACTACAGGCCTGTATGCACTAAAAGAGAGGCCAGATCAGGAATAGAGCTCAGAACCCCAAGGAGAGGTAAGAAACTCTAAATATAATTGACAGATAGATGTGCGATGTGGTATTATACCTGTATTCCATATTTAATGTATACCTGGTTTATCACACAAGAAAAAATCTGACATATACAGCAATAATCTCAATCAAATTCCTGTAGTTGCGGATTCTGGTGTGAACCTTTGTTTTGAGGTCATGCCGCAGCATCTCAGTCAGGTTTTTGGTCAGGACTGACTGGGACACAGCAGAACCATTCTGTTGTTGATTTTCTTCCTTGCTTTGTGATGTTGTCCTGTTTTATCATCCTACTTCTGCTGAGCTACAACTTGTTTTGGGAATTAATTTGGGAAATATTTAATTGATGATAGCATGCTGTCCAGGCCCTGAGGAAGAAAAGTATCCCCAAACTATGATGGTTTTGAGTTTTGATGAGTTTTGATGTCGGTGTGGTCTGCATTTTTTCTCAACTCAACCTTGGATTCATCTGTATACAGAATATTATATCATGGAACATCCAGCTGCTCTTTAGCAAACTTTAGATGTGCAACAATATGTTTTTGGACAGCAGTGGCTTTCTCTGTGGTGTCCTCCCATGAACAGTGTCCTCCCATTAACCTCATTGTTAACCTCACTAAGCATTCTGCCCAGTGATTTTGCAGTGATCTTTGCAGGATGGCCATACCTAGGGAGAGTAGAAACAGTGCTGAATCTTCTCCATTTATAGACAATTTGTCTTACTCTGGACTAATGAACATCAACGCTTTTAAAGATACTTCTGTAATTTTTTCCAGCTTTATGCTAGTCAACAAGTATTTTGTTTCAGACATGGTTCACATCAGGCAATACTTCTAGTGAAAAGTTATTATTTTAAGCAGAATGTTTTTGTCCATTGTTGTGAATTAGAAGATCAGATTAAATTATATGACCAATTCATGCAAAAATCCAGGAAATAATAAAAAAGGGTTCACATAGTTTTTCTTACCACTGTATACAAGGAGATAGTATACGTGGCATAGATTCAAAAAGGTGCTGTAAATATTCCTCAGAGATTTTAGTCTGTATTGCTATTATTGCATCACGTACTTGCTGCAGATTTGTCGGCTGCACATCCATGATGACAATCTCCCGTTCCACCACATCCCAAAGGTGCTAGATTGTATTGAGATCTGGTGACTGTGGAGTACACTTGAGTACAGTGAACTCATGTCAGTTCAAGAAACCAGTTTGAGATGATGTGAGCTTTGTTACATGGCGTGTTATCCTGTAGCCATTAGAAGATGGGTACACTGTGGTCATAAAGTGATGGACATGGTCAGCAACAATACTCATGTAGGCTGTGGCATTCAAACAATGCTCAATTGGTACACAATGGATCCATGCTTTCATGTCGTTTATGCCAAATTCTGACGCTACCATCTGAATGTCGCAGCAGAAATCGAGACTCATCAGACTAAGAATACGTTTTTCCAATATTCTTTTGTCCAATTTTGGTGGCACGATGAATCTACAGCAAATGCGTGATGCAATAATGTGAAAATTGACCGAAATCTCGGAGGAATGTTTCCCGTACCTTATTGATTCGATGCCAAGAAGTATTAAAGTGGACGGTGAGTGTATATCATTGAGATCGAGCCAGAAAGGAGTGCTTCCTGGTTTAAAGTGAAAAGCCTGTAGATTCCCTGGTTTTATCTATCTGAGTACTATTTCCTCCTGTCTGCTTTCAGGAACCCAGGCAGGCTGTCAGTTAGTTAGACCACTAGGCAAATGGGGATGGATAATGTTAGGTATTATCTCCATCTAGGAGGCCAGTAATCATTGATAGTTGAGATAGTGCTGTAGAAGCATTGTCTATCAGTATGAGCACTCTGCTGCCTGGCCCTAAAGCCATCAGAACCTTGTGCTTTTCAAGGGACCCCCATTTCAAAACAAACTAGGACAAGAAAATGGGTTTAACCTTCCCTCCTCAAATGCTTGGGTTACATCCTTAATGCATTTCCCTCTCCGAACAGAAAGGAGAATAGGAGGGAGGCCCTTCCTTTATCTAAATTATAGACATGACAAGGAGTGCCAGCCACCCTGATGCAGGTCCTTTTAGGCCACTCAGTCCCTCCCTCCCCATCAAGCAGAACACCACAGGTACCAATCTGCAGCAATGAACACACACACATCCAAATACACACAGACATAACACATACATAATACACACAGACATAACAGATACATAATACACACATCCAAATACACACAGACATAACAGATACATAATACACACATCCAACTACACACAGACATAACACATACATAATACACAGACATAACACAGACATAATACACAGAGACATAACACACACATAATACACACAGAAATAACACACACATAATACACACAGACATAACACATACATAATAAACAGACATTACACACACATAATACACACAGTCATAACACACACATAATACACACAGACATAACACACACATAATACACACAGACATAACACATACTGTACATATTACACACAGACATAACACATCCAAATACACACAGACATAACACATACATAATACACAGACATAACACACACATAATACACACAGACATAACACACACATAATACACACAGACATAACACATACTGTACATAATACACACAGACATAACACATCCAAATACACACAGACATAACACATACACAATACACACAGACATAACACATCCACACAACACATACACGCTATGTAGGCTTACATAACACAACACATATACGCTATGCAGGCTTACATAGAGTAATCCCGGTAATGTCTTTAGAAATACAGTATTACATAGAGTGATCCTGGTAATGCCATTAGAACTACAGTATTACATAGAGTGATCCTGGTAATGCCATTCGATCTACAGTATTACATAGAGTGATTTTGGTAATGTCTTTAGAACTAGAGTACTACATAGAGTGATCCTGGTAATGCCATTAGAACTACAGTATTACAATGAGTAATTTTAGTAATACCATTAGAACTACAGTATTACATTGAGTGATTATTTTAATGCCATTAGAACTATCATATTACATATAAAGATTCTGGAAATGCAATTAGGACTACAATAGTGTAATAGTGCAAACATTGGTAAAATGACTACAAATCCTTCTGAACAAAGTATTTCATATGAAGCCAGTTCAGACACTGGTTTAAGCTGACTTAATATTGGGGTTGGCTTTATTGAGGATTCCTTTTTGAAAACAGGCAAAAGCTTTCAGCTGCTTTACAATGGAAAATATGGAAAATGATCTTAATACTCCAATCTGATTCCAGTTTTCTCTCTGAAGTCCATGCACCCCAGACAAACCCCTAAATAAAAACACACTGAATGTCAAACCCCAGCTTTTATTTGTTTTACTAATCTGCTCATATGACTCCACAGTCACTGAGGCAGGGCAGACATCAGCGACCAATATAATGCACTCTTCAGGAACCCCATGTGAGGCTCAACCCTGAGCTATGTTGGCTGGGATTAGAGTTTTCCTTTTGTTACATTTTTGTGCACCGCACTGGGAGGAGAGAAGGGAGAGAATCAAGTTGATGATGAACAAGAGGAGAGTAACAGGAGGAAAGAAACATGAGAGTAACAGGAGGAGAGTAACAGGAAGAGAGTAACAGGAGGAGAGAAACAGGAAGAGAGTAACAGGAGGAGAGAAACAGGAAGAGAGTAAAAGGAGGAGAGAAAAAGGAGAGTAGCAGGAGGAGAGTAACAGGAGGAGAGTAACAGGAAGAAAGTAACAGGAAGAGAGTAACAGGAGGAGAGTAAAAGGAAGAAAGTAACAGGAGGAGAGAAACAGGAAGAGAGTAACAGGAGGAGAGAAACAGGAAGAGAGTAAAAGGAGGAGAGAAAAAGGAGAGTAGCAGGAGGAGAGTAACAGGAGGAGAGTAACAGGAAGAGAGTAACAGGAAGAGAGTAACAGGAGGAGAGTAACAGGAATAGAGTAACAGAAGTAGAGAAACAGGAGGAGAGGAAAAAGAGGAGAGGAACAGGAGAGTAACAGGAGGAGAGGAACAGGAGGAGAGGAACAGGAGG
>JACXGM010025952.1:0-15086 GCA_016801145.1 Umbra pygmaea | reverse complement strand
CAACAGTATATGATTTAGGTCAGATATACATGTTAACTAAATATCTGATGACTGAAATTCACAGGCTATTCGTCAGTACTGATGTCACCAGTTCAGTGAAACAAGACAGAGAACAAAATAACAGTGTTAAAATTACACATAAGCTAAACAATCTCCCACATGTCATGGATTGCTGACTGGCTTTGTCTAAAAGTTAAGATAATTAGCTTATCATGGTTAGCTACAATGTTTGCAACTAGCTAACATGAATTTACCGAAAGTTAGGTGAATAGCTAGCCGTAACATTGTGCAAGTTGCCAGCTTAATGACGACTGGTTAGGTATTATGTTAACATTAGCTAACTAGCAGACAACAGCTATCTTATTAAACCGTTTGTTTTGTTACTAACTATTATTGGCTAATTATGTTATCAAGTTAGCTAGCCAAGGTAATGTTAGAACAACAATACTGAGGATAACTCACTACCATGTCCCAAATGGATTATACAGATTATCAGAGTTTTCTTACTACTGTACTGTACCTAGCTAACGTTAACTAGATAGCTAGTTATGTTAGCTTGCTTAACATTAAGCTACCTTAGCCATTACCAAATATCAACATAAGCAATGCTAAACGTAAGGGATGCTAAATATATTACAATCATCAAAATGGCAATTATAGCTAAACAAAGTTTAAAACATTAGGTAGATAACTATATATATAGTAACCTTGTTACCTAAATTCTAAACGTTACCTCAGGAAGGGAACCTACTGGTGCTTAGCCTCCAACACTGCGGCGAACCGTCCGTTAAACGATGAGCAAAAAGCTAGAAGTCAGCTGTAACCGCCGTTGGCCCGCAAGTTCTATACTAGCTGGGTTGTGAGCTCAGCTCAGTAGGTGTTAAATGTTAGGGTAATAAATCATGGTAAAAACACTTGAACAGAACGTTTTCCATTATTTCACATTATGTTATGTAGGCTAAGACATGTTGTAGATGCCTTCCAAATTTACTGAAGTATTTCCAATGTTGCTGAAACATTTTGTTCCGATGGGCTTCTCCCTTGACTGTATGCCTCCATGTCCCACCGATTGTCTGCGAGCTTCTACTGGAATATACGGTAATTCTCTACTGTGCGACAGGAAGTCACATGGTTTTGAGACAGGAACTAGCATACGTTTACAAAAACTGCTGATACGGGGCCATAACGTGAGGTACAAGGTATTGGAGCTTTTTGTCCATAGTCCTGTTTCTTTAGAAATAAACAATGGAGAAATAGAGTCTTTAAACGCTTCCGATTTCAATTTATTCGCTGTCAAAATGACCCCTAAACTCATTGGAATGAATGGAATGCTAACGTGAGCTGATAGCCTGGTAGCATCTGACTCGCTACATACAAGCCTCGACTTCTGGATGAAAAGCTACCGCGTTGCCAAGATCACACCTAGCTAGGTATCAAAGCAGGAAATGACATAAATCCTAAGGCAAATCCCTGATTGGCTGGAACAGAGTCAGATATGATTTCAAGAAGGTTAGCAAAGAGATTGAACATTTACAAATCGTTTCACACAAATCAGGAGGAATATTTGCGTCAAAATTCTGTAAACAAACAGGAACCGTTACACAAACTCATTTAGTGATCCACAAATAAGGGACATTCCACAAACTCAGTTTTTCACTTTGTATTGATTATGTCACACACAAATATATCTTCAAGTTATGGAAATTGTTTGCAGATTTTAAAATATATTTGTGGATAACATTTTTTATTTACAGATCATATCATATTTGTTTGTGAATTTAAAATGTGTTTGTTTGCAGATTGTCAATTATATTTGTGGACCATGTTTCCTATTTACAGATTATGAGGTATTTGTTTGTAGATTTTGTTCATTTGTAAATATTTAGTGGAAAAAAACATTGCTAAACTTGAGTCAAAATGTTGAAAACAAATAGGAACCAATCCACACACATTACATGATCCACAAATACAAAAAGTACAAACTTTTTTTTTACAGATAGTGATTTATATTTGTGAATTGTGTTTAATATTTGCAGATCATGAGACATTTGTTTGTGGATAGTGGTTTATATTTGTGGATTGTGTTTTACATTTGTAGATCATGAGACATTTGTTTGTGGATCTTACTTTTATTTGTGCATCGTGTTCTCTATTTACAAATTGTAGAATGTATTTGTGACTTGTAGTCTGCGCATTTGCAATATTTTTTAAGCAAATCTATCTCCATACCCATTTCCTGCACACGCCTGGGCACGGTGGCTCTGGATGTTTCTACTCCAGACTCAGCCCACTGCTTCCGCAGGTCATCCAAGGTCTGGAATTGGTCTTTCTCCACAATCTTCCTCAGGGTCCGGTCACCTCTTGTCATTGTGCAGCGTTTTTTGCCACACTTTTTCCTTCCCACAGACTTCCCACTGAGGTGCCTTGATACAGCACTCTGGGAACAGCCTATTTGTTCAGACATTTCTTTCTGTGTCTTACCCTCTTGCTTGAGGGTGTCAATGATGGCCTTCTGGACAGCAGTCAGGTCGGCAGTCTTACCCATGGTTGCGGTTTTGAGTAATGAAACAGGCTGGGAGTTTCTAAAAGCCTCAGGAATCTTTTGCAGGTGTTTAGAGTTAATTAGTTGATTCAGATGATTAGGTTAATAGCTCGTTTAGAGACCCTTTTCATGATATGCTAATTCTTTGAGATAGGAATTTTGGGTTTTCATGAGCTGTATGCCAAAATCATCAGTATTAAAACAATAAATGACCTGCAATATTTTAGTTGGTGTGCAATTAATTTTTATCATTACATTATGGAAAATAATGAACTTTATCACAATATGCTTATTTTTTTAGAAGGACCTGTATAATAGTTACAATATATTGATCAATCACCCATCTGACTCTAGTAATGGTAAATCTGCTTCCCCATGGGCAGGTGCATCACTATGTAGCAAAAAAAACAGCATTACAGTTTGTCCCGATTGCTAAAACACTAAAAGTGAATGCTCAGACCAAAGCTTCGAAACCGTAACGTTTGCATGCATTCGGTACACTCAGGCACCAAATGAATAAACACAATGTCGGCATGGCACCGTAAACAATTCTGTAACACACGGTGCAAAACACTACACACATTGTGCATGTGTTACACACATTGGCCAATAATGAAACACTCTGCAGTCAGCACGTCCATTCAATAGTTAAAACACACACAACATTAGCAATGCTCCCGCACACACAGTAAAACACTTAACCGGTAATTGAACACCAATCAGTCACAGCTGTAGCCCTATAAATGGAACTCAGGTTTGCGCACAATTGCAAATATGGAGGCCGAAGGACCAAGGGGAAGGAGATGACGAGGGAGAGGAAGTGGAGAACGAGGAAGAGATGGGGGAAGAGGATAACTAGTAAGAGATGGGGGAAGAGGAATAGGAGAACGAAGAAGAGATGGGGGAAGAGGAAGAGGAGAACTAGTAAGAGATGGCGGAAGAGGAAGAGGAGAATGAGGAAGAGATGGGGAAGAGGAAGAGGAGAATGAGGAAGAGATGGGGAAGAGGAAGAGGAGAATGAGGAAGAGATGGGGGAAGAGGAAGAGGAGAACAAGGAGAAGAGGGAGGAAGAGAACGACAACAACCCCAACGGGAACCACGCATTCACCGCACAACTGTCACTGACGACATCACGGCCACTGTGGTGGATCACGTTATGAACCATGACCTGACAATGAGGGAGGCCGGGCAGCGGGTGCAGCCCAACCTCAGCCGCTTCACGGTTGCCAGCTCATATAACTAATTGAATAATAGCTGCACATTTCATGGATAGTGACAGGTTAAGGTTAATGTTTAGATTAAGTTTAGGGTTAGGTTAAGGTTTACAATAAAGTTAGGTCTACTTGTGGTCTGAATTGAAGAGAAAAGTCTAATAGCACAAACACTAGACTGAAATGTTCCTTAACTCCCGCCTCTCTGTATTGATTGGGTATTCGCCTGAACCAAAAACTGATATGTGCGAATGCACCCATCAACAGTCCTGATCCACTAGCACTCTATAGTGGAGAGAGTGCTGAAAAACATAAGCCCTCCCCAGTCCCACACGGTGAGAGCTCAGGGCCAATGCATTGACTGATAAACTGAAAAAGTATCAACCCTCCCAGTGAGAAAATTTATATAAATTCCCTCTTCACTGATTTGTCCGACCCAGGAAATCCTGAGCAAAAGAAATAGAGTGGCCTAAACAAGAAGAGACATCCATCAAATAAAAATTGATGAAAGGTGATGGTGTCACCGACGACACTGCCTCAAAAATCTCTTACACTCCTGTCCCACCTCTGAGAGTAGCAGATGCAGCCACACCTTGTGTGGAATGCACTCTGATACCCAGAGTCACGGCCTGGCCTGTGGCTGTGTAGGCCTTCTTGGTGGCAAAAAAAAGGGACGTCCCTGTGCAGCAGCTCTGTGGCACACAAAAACAATTGTGGTCCTGATCTGATCTGCACTGATCGGTTACACTGATCATTCCTTTTACAGGATTTCTAATATCCAATTAAATTAGTCTGGATGTGTCAGTGTAAAAAAAAACAGAAACCATGACACACAAGATGGAATGCAACCTTTGCTTCAACTCCAAGACCCGTGCCTATAGGAGGTTATAATAATCTTGGGGAGAAAAAAACGGATTAGGTCTTAACACCGCTCTGCTGTCATCGCCATTATTGATAAGCAGACAGCACACACAAATTACTCACTCTCTTGGCAGAGGCCAGAGCAAGAAGTAGTGCTGTCTTTATGGATAGCATGGTCAAGGGCAGTGGATCCAATGGCTCAATAGGTGGCTTTTGGAGTGCTTCCAAAAACAACCGACATCTCATTTAGGTAGCCTTGATCACACATTAGGGCATACGCAACAAGCTCCCTTAAGAAAACGTGCCATTAATGGATGCGCAAAGACAATAATGTATCTGAAACCACTGTGGCACACTGAAAATAGGGACACATACACTTTGAGTTTGCCAGGCGATTTTCCCTCCACCCACAGCTGTTGTAGGAATTCTAGAATCTAATTCACCTCAGAACACTGAGGTTCAAGGTCTCGCGTTGAACACCAATGCGTAAACAATTTCCACCTGCATGCATAATTCCTAAGGGTGGAAACTTCCCGTGCGCTCAAACTTACTGTTCAGGAGCCAGACCCATAAGGGCCATTTGCCATTCGTAAAAGAATGGAGAGAGTGGGCGAGCGGTCAGCTGAGCCATCGGATTAAGGAAAAACACAAAACAAAAATCCCTCTCAGCCCTCACTGCCCCTAATTCCCCCCCTTCTCTGAGGGGAATTAGGCCAAGGGGGGTCACCTTTGAAAGGGTGATACGGGAGACCATGATTTAGATAAGGAACTAAATCAGTAGGGATATAAGGGAGGCAGAGAAGAGGGGTGGAAAATCACACACCTGTCAACTCTGTCTCCTCTCCTCTCAATCTGGCAATGGAGAAGGAGAAACTGCTCAACTTATCTTTGCTTGTCTGGCTCTGACGTCACTCATGAGACGCAGTCAGAATCAGTGACTCTCGATACACAGGAAAAAGGAGTGGAAAATTCCCACTGACCTAATTCCTCTGTATTCTCCCCTTTCGCCTGATCACCTAATAAAAGAGGAGAAAATATTCATCCTCTTTTTATCTGTGTGACAGCAGCTTCGCTTGAAGAAACCAAGCAGCTGCGCTACCTAGAGAGTAGCGGGGGGAAGTAGTCTATTCCTTTCTCTTTGACACAGACACTGGCAGGCGTGGGATAAAAGCATTTGACACAGAGAAAAAGTTGATCCTTCACCGCTCTCTTATGTCAATTTCACTTTTAGCTAAGTTAGCAAGGAACGACCTGCTCTAGATAAACTCTCAGGCCTGTAAGTCTCACATTCAAGCTCAGGTGAGGAGATCATGAGCCCTCCATTAATGAGATATAGAGACTCATTTAATTAAGGTCAGGGGAGGAGGAGGAAAATGTTCCCTATTAGGTCCCGATTTCTCCTCCTCACTACTCTTACTAGCGGTAGGGAAGAGCTAGAACAAGTAGGTAAGAGCTCCATATAACCAATAAAGGAAAACAGTATTTTGGCTTTCCAACAGGTGGAATCATCACGCGGACGTTGCGCCGGCTTACCGGGTCTGATTTGAGCCCTGCAAACTATCTGTGTGTGTGACGCATGTGAGGCGGTCCTAACAGTACCATCACCTGTGCCACCGACATCAGTCCTAATAGAGACATGATGCGGCTTGCTGGCATTGTGTGTAAAGGCTGACAATGGCAGAGTTTGCACAGCCGTGTCTCTCTCCTCTCTGGGGTGAGACGTGCTGGCATAGCAACCGTGTCTAGTTGAAGGCCCAAGTAGACTACCTTTTGTGCAGGCCACTGTGTGTATTTCTTCAATTCAGAGCAAAGCCCAGTGTCATCAGATGTCTCACTACCTCTGTACAGCAAACAATTTGGCTAAGATTAGAAGATTGTCTATGCAGGGCAGAACTTTCTCCACGGGGATAGGGCTGTCTCCAAAATTCTGGAGAATATCAGAGGTGCCAGGGTGTAGCCGAATGGCATTTTCTGATACTCGTAACATTTTCCCAGAAAAGAGAACCTGAGGTACTTTCAATGTCTCTGTATAATTGGGACATGAAAATAAGTATCTCTCGAGGCTATGCTGGCACAGTAATCGCCCTGATGAACACATTCCATCAGGTGCCAGACTGTGAGCATGCAAAAAGGTCTCTTGGCTATAGACCTGTTCAGAACCCTAAGGTGTAGAATTGGTCTCATCCCCCCCATTTTCTTTGGATCCAGGAAGTAGAAAGAATAGAGGGTCTCAATCTGGACCCTCGAAAACACAGCTTCTTCTTCTAAGAGCTGAGAGGTTTCTCTTTCCAAGGCTCCTCTGCTGATGTGGGAATGCATCACTGTCTCCCTGATTCCCTGAAAAAGTGTGGGGGGCGAAATTGAAGAGCATACTCCTTCAATAACGTTGTGTTCAGCCAAGCTGGAATCACACATCTCTCTCGCCACTCTAAGCAAAAAGGAGAGAGCGGGCGAGCGGCTCTCTGAGTTAAAAAAAAGAAATAATCTAAACTCTTGATCTGCCCTCACCGTCACTAAAACGGTGGTGTAACAGCCCGGGGGGGGGCCTCGAAAATGTAACAGCGAAGTCTGGGATTCAGTCATACAAAGAGAATCAGTGACTTTTGTAACACAGGAAGCGTGGAGAATACACACTGATCGGAATCCCCTGTATTTTCCCCCTTTTTACCTTATTTGCCTTAAAGAAGGAGAAAGTATTCTCTCTATCTTAGTCTGTGTGACAGCAGCGTCGCTCGAGGATAACAAGCAGCTGCACTTCCTAGAGAGTAGCGGGTGGAAATAGCCCCTCCTTTCTCTTGGTCACAGACACCAACAAGACTGGCTGGCGTGGGAAAAAGGCCATTGACCCAGAGAAAAGTGGCTTGGCTACAGTTCTCGTGTCCATTTTCTAGCAACTCGCTCCTAGCCACAGTTAGCAGAGAGCGTGCTGCTAAAGGAATGAACTCAAACCTCTCTCTCACTCGCGAGCAGGGGCGGACTGGCCATCTGGCATACCGGGCACTTTCCCGGTGGGCCGAAGCGCATTTTGGGCCGACCCAACTGCCAACAAAATTTTTTTTTTAATATTCTTTTTACATTTTTTAAAATATTTTTTTGTCCGGCCCATGAACCAGTCGATAAGGCCTAGATTCACGGCCCATTGTTTTTTTTATTGACACTGGGCTGCTGGCCCAAAACACTTTGGTCAAAAATATCATATATAGGCTAAGTTTTTTTCTGACAGACACAGCCCATTTAACATGTAGCTCAGGCATGGTTCTAGCAGGGGCCAAACACGTTCGCCTGGCAACACTATCTTATTTTGGCAACACAAACTCTGATTTGTCCTTTCAGAATAATAGCGCTTGTTTTAATTCATTTCAATAATCATTATGAAGTCATTACAAAGCTAGTGAATTCTAACCAAATGCAATTGTATTATGTGTAAAGAAACAAGAGTATATGATTGCAAAAAAAACTGTTATCAATTACAATGTTTCAGCAACAGTATCAAATACATGTACACAGAAATTGATTGAATATATTGTCAGTGTCTCATGTGAAAACACAATTGCATTCGAAAAACATTCACTGGAGTCTGTTTTATTTAACAATAGACTATTTTTAGCAACAAAAGAACATAGGCCCAGTATCCATGCAATGAAATAACATTCATTGTTGTAATGAATTATGAGCGCTATTCTGAAAGGACAAATCAGAGTTTGTGTTGCCGACAAAACATAGTGTTGCCAGGCGAACGTGTTTGCCCCCCTTCTAGAACTGCGCCTGCATTGGTTGTTTTCTTAATTGACCCTGAACTGGCCCAATCATATCTTTAAACAGCATTGTCTTTGGGATTTCTGCCTGCAGGGTTGCCAGATTTGGAGGTTTCCCGCCCAATTGGATGGTTTTGCAATCTGTTTTGTGGGGAAAAAAGGGTTTGGGCGGGTGGATAAAAATTGGGCTGGTTTAGGATCATTTCGGCGGGTTTTTGTAGCTGAAACACCGGCACATCTGATCTTTCTTCCTGCGACCCTCTGTTCAGCAGGCAGTCTCAATCAATCACTCACACACACACCCACTACAGCTGTGGCTGACGTGCCCCCTAAACTCACAACAGACACTCTTAATACCTTCAGCTCACGTCACATACCGGCACCACCCACATCTCAAACACACTAACGTTGCCTAACTTTTCACATTTGGTGCTATACAATTGCTCACCATCCCCATTTCCAACGGTCCAGTTTAAAGAACATTTTCTCAAGTCACACTGCTGAAAGATGACCTATGAAAGGTTGATGCATGTGCGCACAGGTCTAGCCATAATGGCTTGACATCAGCTACATTCCATCTGCCCAGACAGTTGTTGAGGAAATTTGAATCTAGTATATACTAGAGCTTTTGTGTTTATCGAAATATACTTAATAACAATTTTTCAAAGCGATCTTCATGAAAACTCACCCTCCTAACTGTCTTACAGGGAATAACCTAGCTCAGGCAGTTTGACCTGTGAGTTTTTGTGAATAACGTAATGTTATTCAGAATTATTTAATCAACACACCATTGTTCATGTTATTGTGTTCATGATTCTAAACAACAATTATGCAAAGTGATTCTGGTCAAAACTCCATGCCCAACTGCCTGTATTAGACCTAATTGTTGTAAATCACAGGTGTCAAACTCAAGTATTAAATATCAACTATTATATTTGGTAGAGATGTGTAGAGATGACCCGTCATGCATGAACGTTCTGCTTCTGCAAAGAGTGCACTGACACCCTTGTTCTAAATAATATGTTCAACGTGATTTTCATGAAAACGCTAATAATAATAATAACCTTTATTTATATAGCACCTTTCATTCAAGGAATGCAGCTCAAAGTGCTTTACTTCAATAAAAGTCAAATAAAATGGAAGAAATCTGCATCAATAAAAACATTTACATCAATAATAGACAAAGAAATGTAAATAGTTAAATTCAAAGCATCAAAAGCATAGAGCACATTTGCAGGCAGTCAAATAGAAATATGAAATGTAGAAGAACATATTAAAAAGAGAGAAGGTATAAAAAGCATTTGGGTGCTGACTTAGTTAAATGCTATAGTGAAAAGATATGTTTTTAACAGCTTTTTGAATATATCAATTGATGATGCTTCTTTGATATTTTTTGGTATTGTGTTCCACAGTTTGGGAGCATACTTAAAAAAGGCAGCATCTCCAATTTTCTGCCATTGTTTTACAACAGGCTTAACTGCCTGTCTCAGGGAGGGGCTTAACTCCTTGGTATTAATTGTTATAAATCACCAGTGTCAATTTCAAGTTTGCCTTTAACCTATACTTTTTTGATTTTAAAATGTATTCAACACCACTTTGTTTGGAAAACAGTGATCATCGGATCATCCTTTCTCACGTCAGTTTATAAACTGCTACTTTTATCAATCACTGATCAATCTTTTACAATCCTTCTCTGTTACTTTCCCTCTCTTTCTCTCTTTTTTGATATACAGTATTTAATGTGTCAATTCCCACTGATTCTTGCATACTCTCTACATGGCGTTAGTAGTTTTAAGGAGAAGGATTTGGTATACATATTCAGGGGAGCGCAAGGACAGGTGGTATTTGTGATCTTGTGGTGGGCCGTCTGGGCCAAAATGCCAGGGCCGATTTTTGGTCCCAGTCCACCCCTGGGTAAAGGTCTCACACATAAAAACAGTATTCTCACCAAGCACAAAATCAGCCTTTGGGGACAAAACAGACAGACCGAAGGGATAGCTTTTAGAATATTTATTTTTGAAAGCACCCTCAGGGTCAGAGAAATCCCCTTTATGGTATTTCTCCTCCTGTGACATCCTCCTTTGGACAAACAACACATTTGTATGGAATCAGATTTGTGCCAAAATTCTCAAACAAATCTTTTTGAATATCAAACAAAAATAAGAATTTGAGAGGAAATAAAACTCGGACAGCCTCACATTCCAGTGCAGTAGGTGGCGGTATATGCACCTTAAGTTGGATGCAATCTGCCAGAATTTGCGATTCTCTCTTATTTTTGTTTGATGTTCAAAAGGTTTGGTTTCATACCATTTGCTATTTCCAGGCATGTGTAGTTAAAGCAGAAAGATATATGTAGTTAAATTTAGCGTGAAACATAGGTTATATCCTTTGCCTTGTACTAATCTGAGTTTAAACCTGATAAATGCCCACCCAATCAGCTGTTTGTTAGAGATATTACGATTCATGGTTGCAGGTAGTTTTTAAAGCTGTAACTTTGAGGCATTGAGCAACCATGTTTTTAAGTATCCATCTCTCTGTCTGGCAAATTTGACTTGCAGCCACTGTTCCTTTTTGCTGATGCAATATGCTTTCATTAGACTGTTCCTCTTAAACTAAAATAAGTTAGTTTCACTACCCCCCCATGGTTTGACTAGCCCACATGGTACACACCAGGCTTGAAAGTACACTCCAATATTTTAATATTTATGGAATTTCGGACCCCCCAAATAAAGTGTAACCATATTTCTTTATTTTTTATTTAACTAGGTAAATTGACTAAGAAAAAGTTTGCATTCACAGGAATGACCTGTGTAGGCCACATAAAATACACTGTTTAATAAACAAGCAAAGCAATTTAAAAGCAAGAAGAAAGCAACACAATCACTAAAAAATACAGTAATATAATGTTCTTCAAGTAAACGTCTAAAATTCCCTAATGTCACCAGTTCCTCCAAAAGTACATCATAATTAATTCCATAAGTGAGGGATCTACCCAGTTCATTGGAGATCTTAGGGATCTCCAGTGATAGCCATCCCGAACCTCAAGTCTGGTAGCCAGTCCATCTGAGAGTTTAAAGTGAATAAATTAAAGGTGGTAGTTTGTGCAAAAGAGCTTTAGAAATCAAAAAGGGCAAAATGCATGTCTTTATAACATTTTAAAAACAGCCATTTATGTTCTTATAAAGGATGCAATGATGTGTACCAAACTTGTCTCCTGTGATAAAACAAATGGCACTATGGTACACAGCAACAAAAGGTTTTAACACAGAAACAGAGGCATGCATATAGATGGTGTCTCCATAAAATATGACAGATACAACAATTCTTTTTCTATTATTTAGTGTCAAACCAGACTTTTTTTCTATACTATGTGTGCACAATTGTTAGGCAAGTTGTATTCTTGAGGATTAATTTTATTATTGAACAACTACAGTGCTCTCGGTTAATCCAAAATGTAAATGCACCTCAAACCTGAGTAGTTAAGAAAGTGAAAGTCAGGTCTTGGCTTTCTTTGGAGAATATCTATGGGTGCACAATTGTTGGCAACTGTTAGTGTGCAGAGTAATTGTGCAACTAAATGGAAAACAAAACTTTTCCCATCTCACTTGTTGATTTTCATCTGTTTAAGTGAGAATAATAAACAAACAACTCAAAATGTAATTTATGGATCCTGTCAGTTTCTTGATCTGGTAACGATCAACTTTTTGTGCACCAGCAACCACAGCCTCCCAGACACTGTTCAGAGAGGTGTAATGTTTTTTTCACCATAAATCAACCATTTAGGATTTGACCACAAGTTCTCAATAGGGTCAGGTGAGGAAGGGGCCATGTCATTATTCTTTCATCTTTAAGGCCTTTACTGGCTAGCCACTCAGTGGAGTACTTCAGTGAATGCAATGAAGCATTGTCCTGCAAAAAAAATGGTCTTCTTCAAAGATCCAGATGTTTTCCCTGTACCAATGCTTGAATAAAGTCTATTAAAAAAACTGGCAGTATGTTTTGGAGTTGAGTTTGAGTCCATATAATAAAACCAACCCATACCAGTACCCCACCTCCACCTTGCTGGCATCTGAGTCGAGGTGGAGCTCTCTGCCCATTACTGATCCAGCCACGGGCCCATCCATCTCATCCGTCAAGAGTCACTATCATCTCATCAGTCCATTAAACCTTTCAAAAATTCAGATACTTCTTGGCCCAGTCATGATGTTTCAACTTATGTGTCGTTCAGTGGTGGTCGAGTTTCAGCCTTCCTTAACTTGGCCATGTCTCTGAGCACTGAACACCTATGTCTGTCTGGACACTGCAGGTAGGTTGCACTTCTGGAATATGGACAAACTGGAGGATAATGGGTTCCTGGTGTCTTCATGTTTGAGTATTCTCAAATCTTTGGCAGTTAATTTGCGTCTTTTTTTCTCAACATGTTTCTTGTGACCCTATTGAATTTTTGCAAAAAAATGTTTGATTGTTCTGTGATTACGTACCAATATCTTAACAATTTCAAGAGTGCTGCATCCCTCTGAAGGACTGTACAATTTTTTTACAGTCAGTTAAATCTCTTTTTTGTCCCATTTTGCCTGAGGAACAGAAGCTGCTTAATAATTACGCACACCTTGATATAGGGTGTTGATCTCCTTAGGCCACACCCTCCCTCATTACACAAATACACATTACCTGATATGCTTAAATCCAATAAGCATTTCAGTTTATACAGCTTGAAGTTGGTCGGAAGCCAGACTGATATGCATTCAAAATACAATTTCTATCTATAGAAAGAGCACAACTGCTAGGAAGCCTAGAGATAGGTCTGTAGTTATTTAAATCACTGAAGTTCTAGAGTAGAATTTCAAACCTGTGGAATTATACTTATTATGGACAAGTAAAAAATATGTGCAATAATAGCTGCCGCAAGCTGCAAGATACAAGAATTTAAATCATCCGTCCCAGTAGCAGTTTTTTTATCAATAGTTAAAAGGGCTATAAAAATTTCCTCAGAGGTAACCTGCTGACATGAGAATTATGGTTGTCTCCGCATGGTACTGGTATCCTAATCAGTCCTATCTGGGGGTTTTATATCATTGCCATGTCCATCTTTAAATACATTTCCAGTTGTATTAAAAGGCTTCACAAACTTCAATTTTGTCAGTTACAGTTAGAATTAAGTTTAATCGAATTAGGGAGAGAGGAGTGGCTACTTTGTTTTAGGTATTTTATAGCTTTCCAGAATTTTTGTCAGATCACCATGTCTGCTAGAAATTACATTTAAAGCTACATTGTGTTTTTTTTGTTGATTTTTAGCAAAAAAAACTTTTCTTTTAAAAATATTAGCTCATTCATGTGCAATTACTTCAACCAACTTCTTCTGATTCTTCTTCTTCTTCTTCTATGGTTTATTGGCGGATTGCAACCAACTTGAGGTGCATATACCGCCACCAACTGTACCGGAGTGTGAGGCCGGTCACGGCCCACCCAATTCATGGCCTCCCAACTCAACCTACCACCCTATAAAATGAAAGAACCTCCCCACTACTAGGAACAGGGGTATTAACACTCACTTATGTGCACCACCTTCTCCCTTGACATTTTGTTGATTTGAATACCTGTAACTACCTAGCACGGATTAATTGGAACACACAATTCGTTTGGTGAGCTCATTAAGCCTTGAACTTCATAGACAGGCACATCCAATCATGAGAAAATGTATTTAAATTCCAGGGGCAAAGTCACTCATGTTAGTTTACAGGGCTAAACATCTACTTTGTTTTCACTGCCTTTCCATTCTAAAGGATTTGTTTTCACTGCCTATCCATTCTAAAGGATTGGTTTATTGTCTCCACAGACTCACTCTCTGTCTTTTTAATATCATTAAATTCTAGATTGGGTACTTTCTGTTATAAATCAGTCCAGTCTAGACTCCTTGTTATTATTTTATTACTAATCTCTGGAATTGTTCAACCTTATCCGGGCTCAGATACTGTTACGCTATATGATAAACCTGAAGATTTAAAATCTAGGTCTAGCCTGGGTATTATTCACATAAATATTCAGAGTTTAATGTCCAAACTGGATATGGTTAATCTATGGCTCAGGTCAACTGATGCTGACATTGTTGTATTATCTGAAACCTGGCTGTTAAAATCTGTCCTTGATGAAGATATTGGCATTGATGGTTATAATGTGTATCGCTCAGATCGCTCTCAAAATCGGTGAGTAAACAATTTTAGTTTTTGGCCTTAAACCTTGAAGTCTCCAAAGGACACTTTATCAGGGTGGTTGGTTGTTATAGAACTCTGTCTGCAGCAAATCACTCTTCATCTACATTATCAAATTTGTTAAGTCAAGTTATTTCTAATGACACTATCGTTGTTGGTGATCTAAACTGGGACTGGCTGAGACCGTTATCAGATGTTTTTATAAATTATAAAAATTATTAAATTATACAAATTAAATATTTGATGCATATTGTATCATAGAGAGGTAAATACTGTATACGATTGATAAAAAATTATTTATCCTTAATGACTGTAACGTTTCTCAGTTCCTCTTCCCAGAGAACTACATCTTCCCCTTCCTAGTTTGCTCAGAACTACAATTCCCATTCCCCAGTTCATCTTCCCTGTGAACTACAGCTTCCCTGGTCTTGCCTCCTCAGAACTACATTTCCCATAACCTGGACTCAATCAACCAAATTCCATTCACCTGCTCTCACCCAGTCCTATA
>JACXGM010025951.1:0-15190 GCA_016801145.1 Umbra pygmaea | reverse complement strand
TGTAGTTGATGACAATGCTACCAAAAGGCTTTGGAAATAGCGCACCTGTATTTAGTGACACAATATGATCATTACTTAGACAAACAAATGTATTCTTATAATATCGACCGGCACAGCCAAAAGAGGACTGACCACCCCTGATAGTCTGGCTCCTCTCTAGGTTTCTTCTTAGGGTTGTACCCTACTAGGGAGATTTTCCCAACCACTGTGAATCAACCTGTTGTTGCTTGTCTATGGGGTTTCAGGGCGGGTGTCTGTATAAGCACTTTTTATTCTAATTTTGTCCTTTTTGAATCAGAATGTGTTCTGTAAATTTAAACAATAACAGTAGATATAGACATAAATAGCTAAATAGTGTTAAAAGAAATGGCACACTGGGCGGGTTTTCCACCTGTCCTCCCCAAATCTTTTAGTCACCAGCCGCCACTGGTAAGTACCTAGTAGTATAGACAAAACCAACAATTCTCTGTGTCAGATTTAATTTAGTTTGTTGTTATTTACACGAATTCACCGCAGCTGCATCTTCTAAACCAGGGGTTCCTAACCTTTTTTGTGCCAGGGACCAGCATATTCATAAAAACAATTCCAGGGACCAGTTGTCAATTTTAATGCCTCAATTTTAATATGCACTGTGTAAAACATCATTTATGTTCATCATTTATTTGCATATAATGAACTAGGTGGCAACAATTGTATTAATATAGAATTTTTTTATACATTCAGACCAGTTTACTAAATGTTTTCCCTTTACTCCCATACAATTAGGCCTACTTCAAAAGCAACTCACACAGCACTTAATCACTAGCAGGTGGCAGTAATGGCAATGTTTATGAAAATATCAGCCCATTTCACCTGTCAAATCTCTCCAGAACCACTAAAGTCAATCACTTCAACAGTAACTCAGTGTTTTCACTCACCAACAGGTGACAACAAAGGCTAATTGTAGGAAAATTAGACCCTGTTTCAACAGTGAGACAGTTTCAGAATACAATAGCAACAGACTGTGATTTTAGCTAATCATTTCTAAAAGTATAAAATTAGAGATCAAGCTTTAACAAAAAATACCAGAAAGAACAAAACTATTATAATGTGAGCATGAACTGCTTATTGATATTACTGTATTTTTTGCTGTGCACAAGACAAGCTGTTCTTCCCTAAAAAAACATATGCATCCAAAATATTGCACACAAATTCTAGGGTATGCTAAAATGAAATTTAAGACTGCTTCACAAATATTAATGAAAACCAACTTACAGTCTGATATCCATATCAGTGAGACCCCTGGGATTGCTTGGCAGCCACAAGAACATCATACCGAGGCTTGATGGATGACAATGAGACACGCAGTGTATTCCTCACATCCAGTCTGTTTCTAAGTCTGGTCTTAGTGGCAGTCATGGCAGAAAAACCTGCCTCACACAGATATGAAGTTGGGAATGGTAGCAGGGTCTTCAGTGCAAGGGTGCTGATCTCAATGTATTCTCTTGATGCCTTGATCCAGAAGGATGTCAATGGTGTTGAATCAAAGACAGTTCTCAGGCCTCCGTCATTTCTGAGCTCCAGCAGCTGGTCTTCTTGTCTTGATGAGAGCTGGTTCTGACCATCATCATCTTCAGAAATAGAATCAGAATTTACTTCTATTGACATACAAGCAATTTGCTTTAGTGTATAACTAAATTAAATATAAGAAGTATTAATGTTTGAAAATACTGGATTTACTGAAATGACTATTTTGACAAATAGAAAATTAAATAGAAAATATATTTTGGGGAGGGACATTATATATGAATATGTGATGATGTACATATGTGATGATGTACCTTGGAATGGATTGCCCATCCATGCTTTGCCATTCCTTGGGTCTTTTTCAGATGGGAAATAACGTTCAAACTCATTAGAGATTGATGTCAAGTGGCTATGCATCAACTTGCCAAGTCCCTCAGCATCCTCTGAAAAACTGGATAAGTTGCTGAACATATCAAACACACCCCGGTTGATGCGCCGTGCCCAGGTTTCCAGCTTGGCTTTCACTTCGTTTCACTTCGTTTAAGGCCATGAATATATCACTCAAGTAGGCCAGTTTTGCGAGCCAGCTCTGGTCACTGAAGTGCGCTGCTAAGGGTGACTGCTTGTTGGAGAGGAATTTCTGTAATTTGTCTTTTAGCTCAAACACTCGTGTTAGGGCTTTCCCTTTGGACAGCCACCTAACTTCCGTATGTAGAAGCAGGCACTTGTGATCAGCATCCATGTCTTCACACAATAATTCAAATAAACTTGTATTCAGGGCATGAGCTTTGATGTGGTTAATGACACATATAGCATCGTTAAGGACAGTGTGGAGCTCTGGAGACACCTTCTTGCTTGCCAGCATCTCTCGGTGAATCATGCAGTGAGTTGCCTCACATTCTGTTGAGACCTCTTTCACCCTGGCAGTGAACCCCGACAACCGACCAGTCATCGCGGTAGCCCCGTCAGTGCAGACACCCACACAAATTTCCATTCCAGTCTACCTTTAACGTATTTGTTTAGCACTTAAAATATGTTGTTCGTTATGCTTGGAAGTGAAAGACAACAGAGCAAATCTTCCTGCACCTCATCTTGATGCATATACCTCACATAAACTAACATGATCGCCTTATTTTCCACAACAGTCGATTCATCCACTTGAATTGCGTACCACAGAGATGCTTTTAATCTGGCTAACAGCTGCCCCTCAATATCCTCAGCCATTTCATAAATTCTTCTGGCAACTGTATTGTCAGATAATGGAACATGTCCCAACTTGCTAGCTGCTTTTTCCCCCAAAAGCTCCCGACAAATATCTTTTGCAGTCGGCGAAATTAGCTCTTCTTCAATTGTAAAGTTTTTTTAGCTTTGGCTATTCGGTGAGCAACAAGATATAATGCCTTTGTTGCAGCAACATTTACTGATGTTGAGGATATCAACACTTTCCGCTGAGCGTCCAACTCACGTTATTTCTTTCGAAAAACTGTTTGGTGGTTAAGTGCCTCTGAAGTTTTGACAGCTTCATTGCTTCATTGCATAGCATCTCACCACAAACAACACACGCCACGGAATCGCCTGTTGTGGAAAATCCATACTTAATATATGAGGCATCGTATTTACAATTGAAGCTTGACTTGCTTTTCTTTTTTCCTTTATTTTCGAGTTGGTCATCACCCTTTCTTTTACTGTTGTTCGCAATGAAATTGTCCATGGAAGATTGCTGGGGCCTGATCCTCTTCTCTGCCACTACACGTGCACCTGCAGTCCGGTAGGTCAGACACCAGAACTATAGACACAAAGCAATCGCAAGGCATTCAAAGAAGCAAATGTTGATCTATTTATTGTGTATGTTTTGGATTAAATAACATGACATGTCATAGCATTTAAAAGAAAAACAAAATTAAAAAAAATATTTTTGAAAATAAAAATTTCTAGGAACATTTCAAGGCCCGGTACTAACGGGTCCACGGACCGGCACCGGTCCGTGGACCAGGGGTTGGGAATCCCTGTTCTAAACAATGCCGCAAGTGGTGCTTGAGGAAGTGACGTCGCCTGCGTCTGCACAGTGCGACCTGATGCAGCCCCTGCAGTGACACACAGGAAACTAGGGGTGGGCGATACTGCAAAATTTGGATATGATCTGATACAAAGTAATACAAGGCCAGTATTGCCGATATCAATACCGATATGATACTTTTTATTATTAAAAGCGGCTTATGTACTTTCACATACACTGCACCCTGTATTCCTGTTTTTATTTTATTTTTTATTCTTTATTTTATTGTTGTGTAATTCATGTGCAACTTTATGCATTTGCACCTTGGTGCTTTATCTTGGCCAGGTCGCCATTTTAAATGAGAAATTGTTCTCAACATGCCCACCTGGTTAAATAAAGGTTAAATAAAATAAAAAGTATGGGATTGTAGTGTGTCATGATTTATGAGGTGAATGCATCATTAATAGGCTAAACCTGAATACATTTTCAAGACCAAAATTATTTGCAATCACAATGCAAAAATTAAAAATCTGAACAAGAATACTTATATTGTATTTACTGTATTAGATTTTAAATATGTTATCTCACTTTAAGAACTACTTACTAATTATGTTAGACTTTTCACCTTGTTTTTGTCTTATTTTCAGACATAAGTCAAATTATCTCAGTGCACTGGCAGTTTTTGCAGTGCATTGTAAGGTCAGTGGTGGAATGTCTACCTGTCAGCTGTTGGTGGTTGGTGCTGCTAGGGTGTGCAGCATGGGGCACCGTGTTTGTGTGCGAACAGTATGTTTGTTTTTTGAGTGCCAACTACTCGCAAGAAACAGCAGTGGAGCGGGAAAGGCACAGATGTTTTCATGATGACGGAAATTAGTTTGCACTGTGTGACATATCTATTCTTTGATGAAATGTGTAGAAGAAAGAAACTGAAAGTGGTATCGATCCTACTGACTCTAGTAACAATCTTTAAAAACGAGATGTAATATCGGTAGTATAAATATTTTGGGATCGACCCGCCCACCCCTACAGGAAACAGAAATACTGCAAAATAATAATAATAACGCAAACTAAACGAGAAGAAATAACGTTATAACATTTTGTCTCATCTCGTTTTAGTCAAGGAAAATGAAGAGATATTTTAGCATAGTTTTTATTTTGTGAACCACATTTAGTAATTTTTATTTCGTCAACAGTATTGCATCATACATTTAATTATAGCCAGCATTTACGTTGCGTCTCATCTTATTTTCGTCACGTGATAAAGGTTCGTTGACGACGATATTTAGTCATAATTTTCGTTGATGAAAGCAACACTACTTCCATCATATCTCCATTGTTACCTTTATTACCCACAATCTCTTTAAGGTTAATTTTAGTTCAGTATTGTTATTGTTTCACCTGTTTTCTGAACAAATTCTTGTGACTAGGCACAAACTAGGGGGGTGAGAATTGGTGTTGGGCCTGAGAGCTGTGGATGGTGCCAGGCTAGTTAGAATGACCACCCTAGATTGTTGTTTAAGCATGTGAGCAGGGTGGTCGAACGTCAATAAGGCTCCTGCGTTTTCGCTAACTTTTCTACATATTCACATGGAATTCAAATTTCTATATTTGCACATTTTATTTATTAGTTATTATCTTACAGTTTTTTCAAAATGGTGCAAAAGGGAAAATTACTCGTTGATGCAGTCTCTTTAGATGCGACTGGCCTGGAGTGTCATGGAGCAGTTTCTGGCATTGGACCTTTCTCCACTGAACCTAGTCCAGTCACACTGGCGGAGCTGGAAACTCTACTCCAGTCCCACCTGAAGGCCTTCTTAGCCGATATAATTGTGGATATTACAACTGCTTTTGAGGTCCAGATGAAAACAGCTATTGGGCCCTGTGCCCCTTTTCTGAGGCCTTGGATTGAGTATGTGCTGCGGCTGATGAACAGGCTTGCCGTTTTGAAGGTTTTGAACTCGACCTATCCAATTATAGCGATCAGATTGTACTCCTGGAGCAAGCAGTCACCAATTTGGAGAAAGTAAATTGTCAGCTAGCTGGGAAGACTGATCCCAGTGAGCACAATAATTTGAAAGACATCTTTTCAAAATCTTTTAAATTTTTTGTACTTATAGGGATGACATTGAATGCCCCTGTAATCTCTTTGTGGTTGGACTCCCAGAGGGTTCTGATGGGAACAATCTGGCTCGGTTTCTGGCTGGGTTCTTTGTAGAGGTCCTAGACCAGGCCCATCGAATTGGCAGGTGTCCAGTGGGTGAGGGTGACTGCTCTAAACAATGCGTCTTCTGATAGCTTTCTACTGATACTGATAGCTTTCAGCAACATTTTCAGAATTTGCTTGATCCAACGTCGGGACAAGACACAATTGTACTGTGTAAACTTGCGGGTCTCTCTCAAATTCCACGTGACCTCCAGAGGTAGCACACAAGATGAAATTGAAAGATCCCACCCAGGAGATATATATATATTGTGGGAAAAGTCAATATACTGGGCTGATTTATGAGCGAAGTGCGCAGGCACCCATCTCTACAGGTCTTCAATGACACACCTAAAAATGTGCAATTGTAGTCTGGAGACATGACAGTGTAAATACAAACAGCATGGAAGTTTGCATGGATTCTGAAATTGTTGCTGAACGTCAGTATTGGTTTGTAGGGTAAAAAGGCATATTTCAATAATAAAGAAGCTGTGTTGCTGCGGAAGGGGGAGAGGATTTTTTTTACCGAGGCAGAAAGATGTTTTTATTCCTGGACTTTAGCTTAGGTGTTGCAATAAAGAGAGCTAAATTCCTTCTCCCTGTTTTTCCCTGCACTCCTCATGTTGAACATTCAGGGCAGAAGACATAGTTTGACTCCCACAATTACGCCCATCGATGGTACAGATGTCACATGGTAAAGTGGTGCTTTCGTACCACGGCACCAATCGGCGCATTTAGTTGCCAATAAATGGTCTTTACTCGTCGCTCGGTGGTGCTAGACCACTTAAAAAGAACCGGGAGATTGCAGTTCTAATGTTTCCTGGAGATTAGGGATGGGCATTTGATTACATTTTCTTCTTTGATTGTGGGGAGAATTAAAAATCAACTATCGATTAATCATTAGTATTTTTATATTAAAATCTATTATTTATTTAACTTTTTATTAATTAAAAATATAATGAATATACAGCGTGTTTTTCCTCGATTAATCTTTATTACAAGAAGAACAACTTGTGGCAGTTCAACTGGACGTTCGGTTAGCCTAAACTTAAAGGTATATGCGCTGTGGTGCTCTAAAAGCAGCGTAACCTGCAGCTGCGAGCCGGCATTCTTAAACAGAGACCCTCGTTTTTTGCTGAATAATAAATAATAAAAAAATAATTATATTAAACAAGAACTTAAACACAAACATAATAATATTTAGATCTGGCAGGTTTTGTCAAAATGTAGGCTACAGTACTTCAAAACTATCCAAGGCACGGAGTTGAGAAAGTGTTAGAGAGATTAGCCTACCTAACAATTAATTAGGCTACTTAACAAAGCTTCATCAAAAATAACTAGTAACTCACATACAACTTATGTACTACTCTACTGATTTTTGTTGAAAGATAAGCATTGACATGATCTGGGGTCAGAAGCGACCGCAACTTGGTGACCATCAGTCCAGCCACCGAAAACACCCGCTCTGGGGACTGACATTGCCGAGATGCACAGATACCTACGCGCTAACTTGGCCAGCCCGGTGAGCGGGGACAGAGTAGCTATATAAGTAGAGTTGAGCATTTCGAAATCCCTCTCCTAGCTCACTGAGCGGTTGTTGCGCTCCACTCCACCACTACACACCTTTTTCAACCGCTCCACTTAACCCCGCACATCGCTCACATGAAAAATAATGATACTCCAAATCTGCTCCAATAACTTTTTTAAGTCATTACCATATTAACATATTCAAAAACTGAGGGCGGACTTCACATTAAGTTTATAATTACGATTTATATATATATATCAGCCGCGGTCGGTGGATCTTAATTGGGGAGGACGGGCTCGTATTACGCTCGGCACCGGAGTGAATGGAATGGTGCGCAACGAACAAAACCAATTGTTTTTTTGATTTGCACACATTCCATTCACTCTGGTTCTGAGCGTAATACGAGCCCGTCCTCCCCAATTAAGATTCACCGACCGCGGCTGATATATATATATATATATATATATATATATATATATATATATATAGCACAGGATTATATTTTTACATTCCAGTGTGGTTAAGGTTAGGGTTAAGGTTATGTTGGAGCCAATTTCAGTTGAAAGATAAATAATTTAGTAATAGTTAAGTAAAAGAAATTACGACACCCGGTGGACAACCACGGAGTATTCCTACTGTGGAGAAATGGCCAGGCGTCTATTAATAAGGGACAGCTGTGATGGCCTTGATTGGATGCAGAGGGATAATGTTTGTCAACCGTGCCCGTCGTGCTGTCTCATAGGAAATAAGTAATAGACAATTTGATTTAGGAACATTTTTCAATTAGACATTACAAGGCCTATTTTATTTGAACTTTGAAAGCCCTTTTGTTATTGTACATACATATGACATCACACAACTAAAACCAAGGAATAAAAAACAAAAGAAATAAAGCGGATTTAGAGAAATCAAAGGACCCATCAGCAAGAAGAAGAGTTAATGTAAGTAGGTTTTTCTATCATAGCAAGACGCACGCGTTGACGCGTATTTCTGTATATGCATCTAAAGAATTGGCCTATGTAAGGAGGAAAAGGCCAATACAGGTTAGGTGAACGGTTAGATATGATTGAATACTGAGAAAACTATGCTCATGTGCACATTTCCGATGTCATGTGAGGCCTGCCCTCAGTTTTGAATCAACCAATCAAATGACTTCTGCCTCCAAGGAAGATCTTCCTGGAGAAAACTAAAAAGTCATATAACTAAAAGTCATATGAGCCTCTGATGGCCAATTAGCTAGTCATTGTGTTACGAAACCCCCAACCCCCCACGTGCTGATTACATGAAACTATTTCCAAGCAAAAACACTTGTTGTTCAACGTGTTACTGTAGCTCAAAAGCAAGGGATTGGCCAATACCAGTTTTTATGGAACGAGTACAAGTACACAGTATTTAATTTGGGAACTTGCCGATACAAGTACCGATACAAATACTTTTAATAACTATGCCAATTGTCACATTTATCAAGCTAATCTGGTATTTCTTAGATGTTGATCAGCCATTTCAAATATAGGTTGCAAAAATAAATATTCCTACTTATCCAGAAGAACATAATTTGTATTGCAGGTCAAGA
This sequence comes from Umbra pygmaea, assembly GCA_016801145.1. NCBI lineage: Eukaryota > Metazoa > Chordata > Actinopteri > Esociformes > Umbridae > Umbra > Umbra pygmaea. The sequence goes on along the minus strand of JACXGM010025951.1, from coordinate 6,387 downwards.
ATTTGTAATATTTATTACACATGTCAATAGTTTACGTCTCCTTCCCTAATTAGATCAACTTTGTGAAAGCGAATGCAAATGCCGCATGTTGGTGTTCGAATTTGCACTAAGTCTTGCAGACGTTTTGTGTAAAATGAGAATGTCTGTTTGCAGCTATATGGGGAGGCTGCAGACCTGGAGCCAGTAGATATATGGCCCAGGGAGTTTTACGGCCAAGACGCCAGCCAGTTTTATGCCCCTGTTATTCATGATGCGTCCAGTGGGGGAAGGAGGATATACAGTAAAATAACATGATTACAGTGACGCTCGAAACTTGAACATTAATAACAGTTACGTCTGTAGTTAAGGTTAGGGTTTGGGTAAGGCTTATGGTTAATGTAATGAAAGTAAAAATTGCTTGTCTGTATCACACTGTATGTAAATACTAAAGGTATTCTTAATGTATTTTAGATGGGCTAAACAGCCAGATTTCAGAGTGGTTAAGGTTAGGGTAAGGGTTTGGGTAAGGCTTATGGTTAATGTAATGAAAGAAAGTAAAAATCGCCTGTCTGTAATCACGCTGCAATGGAGAACAAAACACACACAAAGTGTCAGTCTGGATTTGAACTCACAAACACTGTTATGAAAGTCGCAGATTATTTAACATACCTCAATTTGTGTCGCTTCTAGACTTGGTCTGTTGTGATATACTAGGCTCACCTACTGGAAACATTAGGAACAACAGGGGCTTAAAACTGTCTGGGCCGTAAAATTGCCTGGGACGTATATCTACCAGCTCCAGGTCTGCAGCCTCCCCCTACTCGTGGCTGGGGGAGAGTTTTTCAAAAAATCCCTCTCCAAATATAACCAAATAAGCAAAAAAAGAACATAAGCAACATCATCACACAAAAGACTTCAATCCTGTAACACTGAAGCAAAAACATTACCAAACAACTTGGAAACAGTCTACTCCACAATGATCCCTCAAAAATTTTCCAAGCCAGCACAATGCAATTTCTATGAAGTATGATGATGGCTGGGTCTTCCAGCAAGACAACGACCCGAAACACACAGCCAGGGCAATTAAGGAGAGACTCCGTAAGAAGCATCTCATGGTCCTGGAGTGGCCAAGACAGTCTCCAGACCTGAACCCAATAGAAAATCTTTGGAGGGAACTGAAAGTCCATACCTGGTCAAGAACTACAAGGAAATTTATGATCTCTTTAATTGCAAACAAAGGTTTCTGTACCAAATGTTGAGTTCTGCTTTTCTGATGTTTGAAATACTTATGTCATGCAATAAAATGCCACTTAATTATTTAAAAATCTTTCTTTGGGGATTCCGTCTCTCACAGTTGAAGTGTACCTATGATAAAAATGACAGACCTCTACATGCTTTGTAAGTAGGAAAACCTGCAAAATCGGCAGTGTATGAAATACTTGTACTTATATATACTTAAATACATACATACATACATACATACAGTGCCTTGCGAAAGTATTCGGCCCCCTTGAACATTTTGACCTTTTGTCACATTTCAAACTTTTTTTTACAAATAAAAAACTGACAAATTGGGCGAGCAAAATTATTCAGCCCCGTTACTTTCAGTGCAGCAAACTCTCCAGAAGTTCAGTGAGGATCTCTGAATGATCCAATGTTGACCTAAGTGACTAATGATGATAAATAGAATCCACCTGTGTGTAATCAAGTCTCCGTATAAATGCACCTGCTCTGTGATAGTCTCAGAGGTCCTTTGAAAGCACAGAGAGCATCATGAAGAACAAGGAACACACCAGGCAGGTCCGAAATACTGTTGTGGAGAAGTTTAAAGCCTGATTTGGATACAGAAAGATTTCCCAAGCTTTAAACATCCCAAGGAGCACTGTGCAAGTGATGATATTGAATTGGAAGGAGTATAAGACCACTGCAAATCTACCAAACACATGGCTGTCCCTCTAAACTTTCAACTCATACAAGGAGAAGACTGATCAGAGATGCAGCCATGATCACTCTGGATGAAATGCAGAGATCTACAGCTGAGGTGGGCGAGTCTGTCCATAGGACAACAATCAGTTGTATACTGCACAAATCAGTTTTTTATGGAAGAGTGGCAAGAAGAAAGCCATTTCTGAAAGATATCCATAAAAAGTGTAGTTTAAAGTTTGCCACAATCCACCTGGGAGACACACCAAACATGTGGAAGAAAATGCTCTGGTCAGATGAAACCAAAATAGAACATTTTGGCATCAATGCAAAACGTTATGTTTGGCGTAAAAGCAACACAGCTCATCACCCTGAACACACCATCCCAACTGTCAAACATGGTTTGGGCCTGCTTTTCTTCAGGAGGGAGCGGGAAGATGGCTAAAATTGATGGGAAGATGGATGGAGCCAAATACAGGACCATTCTAGAAGAAAACTTGATGGAGTCTGCAAAATACCTGAGACTGGGACGGAGATTTGTCTTCCAACAAGACAAAGATCCAAAACATAAAGCAAAATCTACAATGGAATGGTTCACAAATAAACATATCCAAGTGTTAGATTTGCCAAGTCAAAGTCCAGACCTGAACCCAATCGAGAATCTGTGGAATTAACTGAAATTTGCTGTTCACAAATGCTCTTCATCCAACCTCACTGAGCTCGAGCTGTTTTGCAAGGAGGAATGGGCACTAACCCACTTTGATTCTTCACAAAAAATTACAGTATAATCATATCTTTATGTTTGAAGCCTGAAATGTGGCAAAAGGTCGAAAAGTTCAAGGGGGCTGAATACTTTCGCAAGGCATTGTATCTCCCTACTAGTGTGGAGGGAAAGATTTTCTTTGCTGTGCTTGCAAAGAGAATGAGCATGTACATGACCCAGAATGGATATATTAACACCTCTATCCAGAAGGGTGGTGTTGAAGGGTTCTCTGGGTGCTTGGAGCATACAGGGGTCCTCAGCCAACTCATCCAAGACGCAAAGGAGAAGAAAGGCAGCTTAACAGTTGTCTGGCTTGACTTTGCAAATGTATGTGGGTCTATTCCCCATAACTTGATCCATGTTGCTTTGGAGTACTACCACATCCCACATAACATCCAGGGCATGATCACCAGTTACCTGAGGGACATCAAGCTACGATTTCAGTCCAAGTTTACAACAAAGTGGCAGCCAGTGGAGAAGGGAATAGTGACAGGATGCACAATCTCTCCCATCTTGTTCATCATGGGAATGAACCTGATCATCTCTGCAGCGAGTACAAAGTCAAGAGGGCCAAAGACCGCAGCAGGATGTCAACAGCCAGCAGTCAGGGCATTCATGGATGACCTTACAGTGACACCAACTCACGTGCAGGCAAGATGGGTCTTGGCAGAACTGGATTGCATGGCCACATGGGCAAAGATGGTCTTCAAGCCCGACAAATCAAGGAGCCTGGTGATCCAAAAGGGTAAAACAACTGGAAGGTTCAAGCTACGTGTTCAAGGGGATGTGATCCTGAACATCAAGGGGAACCCAATCAGATGCCTTGGAAAGTGGTATGATGATTCCCTGTCAGACAGGAACAGTATCTCCAGCACCAAAAAACAAGTTGTAGAATGGTTGAAGAAAATTGACAAGTCTGGCCTGCCTGGGAAATACAAGTGCTGGATCTACCAACACGGCCTGCTTCCGAGACTCATGTGGCTTCTCACGGTATACGAGGTGCTTTTGTCAACTGTTGAAGTAATGGAGAGGAAGTTCAACAAACACCTCAGAAGATGGCTTCGAATTCCCCCGAGCTTCACATATGTGGGTGTTTTATATAAGGTCAGGTCAGCTCCAGCTTCCCCTGTCATCAGTGGTGGAGGAGTTTAAAGTCGCTAAATGCAGACTCTCCCTGACATATAGGGACTCTCAAGACCAACTCACCTCACCAGGAGTCAGAACAAGATCTGGCCATAAGTGGGTCATCAGCATGGCAAATAACCAGGCAGAACGTTCTCTCATGACCAAAGACATCATCGCAAATCCTTGCACTGGAAGACAGGGCCTTGGTTCAGCACATTTCCAGCAGTGGTCGAAGTCCACCCCTATGGAGAAGAGAACCGTGGTCCAGGATGAAGTCTGAAACATTGAGGAGGAGGGGGAGAAGAGCAAAATCAATCGAGCTTGCAACCCAAGGTGCATGGACAAGGTGGAACCTCCCTAAGAGAACAATCACATGGAGTGAACTTTGGCGGTTGGAGCCCTTCCGTATATCCTTTCTACTCCAAGCAGTGTATGACACCTTACCAACCCCAGTCAATTTGCACAGGTGGGGGATGAGGGAGGACCCACTGTGTAGGTTGTGTGGTGGGAAAGGAACAATGGCACACATTCTCTCAGGATGTAAGATTACATTGACACAGGGGAGATACAGGTGGTGCCATGACAAGGTCTTGGCAGTGCTCGCAGACATTCTGGAGCAAGAAAGGAGAAAGAAACAACCAGCCAAAGAAAGACCATTGCTGAGCACCATCGCCTTTGTGAACGAGGGCCAAAGACCTGTCGTGCAACGCCAAGCCAGACAGAATCTCCTGCAGTCAGCCCGGGGATGGGAAGTGGAGGTTGATCTTGGGAGGAAACTCTTCCCAGAGGCGGTATTGTCCACAACTCTAAGGCCCGAGATCATGATGTGGTCTCCACAGGGAAAGAAGATCATCCTGGTGGAGTTGACAGTGCCATGGGAGGAGGGATGTGAGGAAGCTGCAGAGAGAAAAAAGCTAAATACCAGCAACTTGTCCAGGACTGCAGGGACTAGGGCTGGACAACATGGCTGTTGGCAGCGGAAGTCGGATGTCAAGGATTCCCAGCTCAATCTGTGTGGAATCTAATGACAAAGGTCGGGTTTAGAGGCCATTTGAGGAAAGCAGCCATTCGTAGGCTAGGGGAAGCATCAGAGAGAGCCTCCTGTTGGCTCTGGCATAAGAGAGAGGGCACAAGCTGGAAGCCTGGAGTAGAGGGGCAGTGACCTGGCCAGTCACTGCTGACCCCCCAACTGGAGGGTGTTGTGGTTAAGGGTCGAATCACACAGTGAACGTTGGGGACCACCTGATGACCTCTCTTCCAGGCCAAGGCTTCATCCATTAGAAATGGGTGTATGTTGGCATCGTAGATGTATTATACAACTATATTACACATCCCCTTGTTAAGAAGTGTGGGGTACACATAAATATTCAGCTTTTGACAAAAATGTATACTTTCTTTCACCAAGGCTGCATTAAATGTATATAGATATATATTAAAGACATTACCAGTGTTAAAAATGTTTATCGCTGTAGGAAATGACAGATTTATGATAAATGATTTACATACAACTGCAAAGCAACATTTTCAGCTGCCATTTCTGCAGTGTCCTAAAGATTAAATGTTCTAGCTCATTAATAATTAATCATGTTTGCCTGTCTGATCAATTTTATTCCACCTTCCCGAATAAAGGTATCAAATTCCATCAAAACAATGACCCCAAATCTATGAAACGCAATTGTTTGCTTCAAATTCAAAGTAGTTAAAATGCTGTCAGTTCCATTTTAAGTTTATGGATTGTAGAATGTCTGACTCAGAACTGCACATAGTGCAGCAGATTAGTAAATAATTGTTCACTTTGGTATACAAGTATAACATTTGGCACAGATACACTCTAAGGGCCACTATTTTGGAAAAAGGCCACTCAACAATTCAATATTGCTAATTAATGCTTATTATATAAATTATTAAAACAGTGATCCAAGTATAAAATTTGATACAAATACTATCTAAAGGACATGTTAATGGAAAAATATGCTTGTCCCTCAAAACTTCAAGATGGCTGCCATTTTTAAAGATGGCCACCATTCCTCTTGAATATTAATTATTTCAATTGTTAAAATGGTGATGCAAGTATAAAATTAGGCAGAAATTGTCTTCAAGGAACACATTTTTCAAGATGGCTGCCATTCCTGTCCTATGTTCATTGCCACTTTTTCCAAATAATGATACAGAAAATATGCCACAAACACTCAGTTAAGGCCACTTTTTGGAATAATTGGATGGCCAATAAAAAGTTATATTTACATTTTCTACCAGCTCAAAGTCCTTGTGGTTAGAGTGTCCAAGCTGGGCAGTCAGCAAGTGTTGTATTGGGAGCAACATATCTATGGAGTTATATTCCTATCTTTATTCAAGAGCGCATTATTTCAATTTGAGAGCATTTCTCACAGATATTGCATACAGACTTATAATAATTTCCCTCAAAACCTTGCTCTCACACTCAAATAGTCACTGCTCGCGCTTGGATTTGCTCTGCTTGCGCTCAAACTTTTTGCTTGGACTCAAAAATGTTGTTGCTTGGACATATTTCCTGCTCTCAACTTCAGCCTTTCTCCACGCACTCAGGCTGTTTCTTCGCGCTTGCAAATCTTCTGCTC
>JACXGM010025947.1:0-15087 GCA_016801145.1 Umbra pygmaea | reverse complement strand
ACATAGTTCTTCGTTATATGGTCGAGGCAAGGCGTGGTTTAAACTCACCCTACCTTTGGAGGCGCCCTAGAGCAGACTTGCTCTCTCAGCGCGGGTCTGGTCTCTGTCTCTTGGGTGGGGGCTAGGCAGAATAGCAATTGTACCAGCCTGTGCCTGGCTCCAGCTTGACCCCCCTGCTCTGCACATTCCGTAACTTTCCGCTGTCTCTCCACCACCCATAAAACACACTTCTCTATTCAAAATAGTTATGGCCTTACGCAGTTCTAAGTGATAGTCTATGTGTTTGCACTTTATCAAATGTATAATCACAATCCATACAGCGAACAAATATCATCTCGTGATAATATAAACACTAACACTTTCTTACAGCATCTGCAATCTTTTGCCACTCCAACGCCTTTTGTTAATTGGTAATAGGCACACTTTGCCCTTCAAACAAAATGTTCCTCCTCTTTTCCACCTCGCCAACAATATTTTCTACTTCACATTGAGTGAAGTTTCTCTTTTTGGTTTTCCTCTCTCTGTTTGCCATGATTTCTCAATCAATGAATATTAATTTCTGGGCGTTTCACTGACTATTTATGGGCAATTATAGGTGTGACATGCTGCCGCAAAAGCTGCGCCACATTTAGAGTTGATTGTGATTTATAAAGGGAAAACGGCGTAGGACGTGCGTGCACACGGTTTTATAAATCTGAATATTTCTTTGCGTATGAACATCCTATATTTCGTCCGTACGCCACTTCTGAGGCAAATCCACTGCAAAGATTTATAAATGAGGCCCCAGGGCATTCTGCACAATACTGCAGCTACACGACCATGGAGCTTGACTCTAAGGAAATCGTCCATGTGGCCACTATAGACAAGCTGCAGACCAACTGGAACTCCAATATCATGGAGAAGGAGGGTTTTATCCAGATTGTGGACGAGCTTAACCAAGAGATAAAGGTAGTTCAGTTCTGCATGGATGCTCATGTCCAGATTGGAGCCCTTTTGAGTAAAGGCGGGCATACACGGTATGAATTCTGACAGTTGGAAGATTGTATGTCCACACACACTTTACGAGTGAGTATATCTGAAAATCGTACAGACGCAGTGATATACCACACGATTTTACAAACTGCCGAATTCCGAAGAAATTGCAAGAAGTTCCGCACCAAAATCATGGATTCAGAGGAAGAGATTGTTTTCTTTGTGGCAGCAATAGTTTGCGAAGGAATAAAAAAGAAAAAAAAAGGAGGGCGTGGCAGAGAGTCTGGTTGAAGAACAGAGAACAGCATGGACTTTACATCTTTCAAAAACAACTTGAGTTGAGTGTATTTCTGTGTGTGCATTACTCACTTATGTGGTCGTGGAAGATATGGGAAAGTATAGCCATAGCGTTTCACCCAAGGTCGTGCAAGTTGTAACATTCTTAAAAATGATCTGGAGGTCGAGAAGGTACTCGGCTCGGCTCGTAATGCCTCACACACAATAAGAGCCACAACATGCGAGCATAAACGATTTCCACCCGATTTCTCCCGACTGAAAAAAAACATCTGCGAAATCGCACCGTGTACGCCCGCCTTAAGTGGTCATCAGATAAAAAGTTTGAATACAAATATTGAAATGTTGATTGAGACACTTGGAAATAAAATGATTTCTTCCTTCACAGACCCAGACAAAGGCAGATAAAAGGATCTCAGAATTCACTCAAGGTAAACAGTGGATTGAGAGAGATTCGAAGAGCCACAAAGCGCTAGTGGGCATCGTCCTCAACAAGCGCTGGCAGAAGGATGTCTACAAGTATCTGCGCTTCAGGTAAAGTGTGGGGATATGACAATTAAACAGACATGTCACAGAGCCGTAAGTCATGTGTGGGTGTGAGTTTTTGGATCTAATTTGTTTTTATACATCCAGATCCACAGCACATCTCGAGTCATTTCAGAATCACATTCTGATGTATGCCAGCAAGCGCCAGGCCTTCACTCCCCGAGTGTATGACTCAAGAGTTGTGCTCGCAGCTCTGAACTACAATTTTCACCGTGAACTTTTCTCCCTCCCTTCCTGCTGAAAATACCTGCTCACCTAATACGCAATCCGGCCTCCCTTGTCCGGAAACGTCGCCCAAGACGCCTTGGGAAACGCAGCGGCCAGCTGGTGAAGTTGAAAGGCTACCGAGTGGATTATCCTGCCCCTGGAACCCGTCTGTACTTGTGTTTGTTTCAATATCGCTATGTTTCCTGGTTTGCCTTGGATCCTACTGGCTCCTGGCTGGTACCGATTCTCGGCTTGGATATGGAATATCCTCATCAACCTTTACCTCATCCTCGTAGATGTGGCGTTAACCTTGGACATCTTCAGTCATTGAGTTATGTAACCCGCACGGCCAGTTCCCCCGCTCCTGTCAGAGCTGGCCTGGTCAATGCTCGATCACTGGCAAATAAGACCTTCATATTAAAAGACCTATTTTCCCGGCATAACTTGGACTTTCAATTTGTGACTGAAACTTGGGTGAATGTCGGTGAGTTGAGGTCTTTTTCTGATCTTTTACTGCTTGATTGTACATATTTTAAATCCCCGAGGACTACTGGTCGAGGAGGAGGACTTCCCATAATTTTTAAGGATAAATACAACTGCAGGCAGTTGTCAATGTCTTCCTTTTCAAGCTTTGAATTGACAATGTTTGAATTGGGCAAATCTCAGCCCGTTCTCTGTGCACTTATTTATCGACCTCCCAAATACAATAAAAATTTAATCGGGTATTTTTCTAAATTACTGTCTGAAATCATGCAGAAATATACTGATTTTTTATTGTAGGAGATATGAATATTCATGTATGCTGTCCTACGAATCTTCTGTCTAAAGATTTTCTAAATCTTATCAACGTTTTTAACCTTACATAGTTTGTAAGTGTTCCGACACAGATCCATGGCCACACCTTAGACCTTGTTTTGTCATGCAATCTGCCTATTTTAAATATCGAAATACACAAAGCTGTCTTTTCTGACCATGCACCTGTTTTATTTGACGTTTCCCTTCCCAGCAATATTGTTAAGCCGCGTTGTATCTGCAGGATGATTAAACCTGCTACTGCTGCCCAATACTTCAAAACATTTAATGATGTTATGGAAACTATAGGGTCCTCCACTTGTCTAAGTACAGATGAGTTGATTTTCTCTTTTTCTTTCAATTGCAGAAAAATTCTTGACGAAATTGCACCACTTAAACCCAGGCATTCTAAACATAATTCTGAACCTTGGATAAATGATTTAACACGAGCTGCTAGGCAAGAGTGTAGGAAAGCTGAGCGCCAATGGAAAAAATATAAATTACAGGTATTTTACGATATCCTAAACGATAGCTGGCATAATTATCAGAGAAGTGTTAAAGCTGAAAAGACTAAATACCTCTCTAATGTTATTGAAAAAAATTGCCACAAACCTCATGTTCTTTTTAGCATAATCAACTCTGTTCTTCATATCCCCCAATCCACAAATCAGGAAGTGTCTTCTGTGGCCTGTAATAAATTTCTCCACTTTTTTGTGGAAAGGATAACCACCATTAGAGCTAGCATTTCATTTCCAGCCTTTGACCCTTCCATTTCCTTAGGGTGTGCAGCAGTTTTTATTGAGTTTGTGCCTGTATCCCTCTCAGCCCTTGAGGATATTGCTACAAATTTAAAACCTTCAATTTATCCTACTGATATTGTCCCACCTCGTCTTTTTAAAGAGGTGTGGCACACTATTGGACCAAACATCCAAGCAATCATTAATAGCAGTCTTACTTCTGGTTATGTGCCACATTGTTTTAAAGAGGCAATGGTGCAGCCCCTTATTAAAAATTCAAATCTGAATGCCTTAGTTCTTGCAAATTATCGTCCGATCTCTAAGCTTCCTTTTATATCTAAGATTTTAGAGAAGGCAGTTCTCATACAGTTACAGTCTTTTTTAGATCTGCATGGTATCCTTGAAGTGTTCCAGTCTGGCTTTAAAGCATTTCATAGCACAGAGTCTGCACTAAAAGTTTTTAATGATAATTTAATTGTAACAGACTCTGGAGATTCTGCAATCCTTATGTTTTTAGATCTTACAGTAGCAATCGACACTGTCGACCACAGCGTTCTCATCTCTCGTCTTGAGCACAGCGTGGGGAGTAAAGGCACTGCACTAGAATGGTTTAGGTCATATTTATCAGAGAGAGTGTTTAAAGTAAGTTTTGTTGGCTCTACTTCACCCTCAGCACCACTGACATGTGGAGTTCCTCAGGGATCTATTCTGGGGCCGATTCTCTTCTCTCTTTATTTGCATCCCCTTGGATCCATCTTAAAGTAACATAACAACAGTTTCCATTTCTGTGCAGATGATTCCCAGATCTACTTGCCTATCAAAAGTGAGGGTGACAATTCCCTAAATAGACTGTTAGTTTGTTTTTTTAAATGAAACCCTGGATGGCTCTAAACATTTTACATTTTAATAAAAGTAAAACTGAGGTCATGATACTTAGACCCAACAGTTCTCTTGGTGCTTCCCAATTGGACCTGGGTCCCCTGACACCTTATGTCAAGTCTATGGTAACTAACCTTGGTGTTAAGATGGACAGTGATTTTCAACTACAGAAACAGAAATTCCATTGTAAAAGTTAGTTTCTTTCAACTTAGGCTGCTTACCAAGCTGAAGCCATTTTTATCTTTCTCTGATTTTGAGAGGGTTATACATGCTTTTATAACAACTGTCCTGGATTATTGTAATGCTTTATATATAGGTGTTAGCCAGGCCTCCCTCTCTAGATTACAAATGGTTCAAAATGCTGCCACTCGACTCCTTACCGGAACTCGTGAACGTGATCACATTACACCTGTTCTTGCCTCCTTGCATTGGCGACCGGTTTGCTTTAGAATACATTTTAAGATTCTGTTGTTAGTTTTTAAAGCTCTTCATGGTCAAGCCTTAGCTTATATCACTGAATTCCTGAAGCTGCACGCTCCTCTGAGGTTATTAAGGTCTGCTGACCGGTTACTCCTTGTTGTCCCTAGATCACGGCTCAAAAATAGGGGAGATCGAGCATTTTCAGTCGTGGCCCCAAGGCTATGGAATGAATTGCCTCTGCATGTCAGATTGGCCCCTAGCCTCCATATTTTTAAATCTCGACATAAAACTTACTTTTATTCATTGGCCTTTAAATCTGCTTGAGAGTTGTATTCTGCTTTTTTATTTTCTAGTTTGTTACTTGTTTTAAATGTATGTTTTGTTGCTTGTGTGTTTATAATCTGTTTAAATAGTGTCAATGTCCAGCACTTTGGTCAACTTGGTTGTTTTAAATGTGCTTTACAAATAAAGTTGGATTGGATTGGATTGGAGAAATGCCAGAAGATATAGCCTTTATGCCTTAAAGTGTGAGAAATCATGTGGTTACATCCCTGAGTTGCAAGCACACATCTTGAAAAGGAGAGTCACCAGCAGAGTTGGGATGCCGCGACAGAGGACCCTACGCTTGGATGACCCAAGGGGGCTTGGTGGTGTCCCCCCGATACCTCCACCACCGACATGAGAGTTGGTACGGACACAGGTCAGCAGAGGTCTGGGTAAGTGACATACAAGTGCATAGATGATGTCGTTACACGGGTCAATGTCAAGACCTTCCCCAACCAAAAGCCCTGGGTTAACAGTAATGTCCGTGCCAAGCTTGTAGCACGGTCCTCTGCCTATAACTCTGGGGACCCGGAGGCTCTGAGGAGGGCCAGATATGACCTACGGAAAGCCATCAGAGACGCTAAAAGAGACTACAGGGACAAATTGGAGTCCAATTACAACAGCTCCGACCCCAGACGCATGTGGAGTGGACTACGGCAGATAATGGAGTACAAAGGCAGGAAGAGCTGCGACACCCATCCCCCCGCCTCACTCCCCGACGAGCTCAACACCTTCTTCGCACGGTTTGAGGTGGCCAATATCACTCCGGAAAAGCTGGCTGAGAACCCAGACGACTGCACTCTGACCCTGGATGTGGCTGACGTAAGGAGAGCTTTCAAAAGAGTCAACCCGCGGAAGTCTCCAGGGTCAGATGGTATTCCAGGCCGTGTTCTAAGAGGATGCGCTGACCAGCTTGCGGGGGTATTCACCTCCATATTCAACCTCTCCCTAACACAGTCTGCAGTTCCCTCCTGCTTCAAGCAGGCCACCATTATCCCGGTTCCAAAAAAAACTTACATCACCTGCCTAAATGACTACCGTCCAGTAGCACTGACCTCAATCATCATGAAGTGCTTCGAGCGACTGGTCAAAACTCTATATTATTATATTATATTAATATCTGCGCCGCCCTTCCGGACACCTTGGACCCCCTACAATTTGCATACCGCCCCAACAGATCTACAGACGATGCAATCGCACTGATGGCACACACCGCCCTCTCACATTTGGAAAAAGGGAACACATACGTGAGGAGGCTGTTTGTGGACTACAGCTCAGCATTCAACACTATTGTTCCTGCTAAGCTCATTTCCAAGCTCAGGATCCTGGGTTTTAACTCCTCCCTTTGCAACTGGATCCTGGACGTGCCTAACGAGAAGACCCCAGATGGTGAGAATGGGCAACCTCACCTCCTCCACAATGACCCTGAGCACTAGAGCCCCACAGGGCTGCGTACTCAGTCCCCTCTTGTACGCTCTGTTCACTTATGATTGTGTGGCCACACGCAGTTCCAACACCATCATAAAGTTTGCTGATGATACAACCATCCTAGGTCTCATCTCCAACAACGATGAGACTTCTTACAGAGAAGAGGTAAGAGCCTTGGCTACCTGGTGCCAGAGCAACAACCTCTCTCTCAATGTCAGCAAGACAAAAGAGATGATAGTAGACTTTAGAAAGCAGCAGAGGGAGGGTCCTGCCCCCATACACATTTACAAAACTACTCATGGCAATCTCTTAGATCCCTGGAATGTTGCGCGGTGTATTGTCCCTTAGGGTTTGGGAATTTTTCCCTAATCCTGCAAACACAGCAGCTGGGAATCACTCTCCTGTTCCCCTGTGTTAATGTGCCATGCTGCCAGAAAATAAAGTGTCTTTAAGCTGCATGCTTGTATTAACGGTTTTCATCACTGTGCTCCCTTACATTTCCGAATGTTGTGAAATCCTCCCGCTACTGCATGTATCCGCAGATAACCCTCATCAAGGCAGCATTGTGTGAAATGTGACAGGAGGCTCACAAAGTGGGCAGGGTTTTGTCCACAGCATTTCTGCTCCCTGTCCATCAACAAGTCTCTGCAGTGACTACAGGTACATCCCGGAATCCCATGCTTAGGCTCGAACCCATGACCATAGTGATGTATAATGTCCTGAAATGCAGCGACTCAGCCCACTATGCAACGTGGACCCCCCCACCTCTGTTCCAATTTGCTTTGGTGACTGCACAGTCGTAATAACAGTCTCATCCATATTGTATCTTGTTCGGACGGAACTATCAGAAACTAAATGAATAAAATAACACAATATTTAAAAGTTTTTAGAAATAAACGTTCATAAATATTTCAAAATAGCCTACAAAACATTTTTTCTAAAGATGTGGAAAATGTTGCATTAGTACCTATCCATTACTGATTTCAGATTATCATAGAAAATGTAATCAAAGACAAAAACAGACAAGTGGCTTTCTGACCAATCACAGCACACAGTCTTGTAGGTAACATGGTGAATCCCCTGGTCACCAACCCCCCAAAACACACACTTTGCGCCACTTTCAACTGAAAGTAAGCATTTCCCTTTGGTCTCATCAATAATCCAAATGGGGGGAGGGCCTACAGTTGCGTGAAAAATTGCTCAATGATAAAAGTCTCTTTATAGCACATGCACCTTTGACAAAAGAGGTCTTAGGCAATCCAATAATTGCACTAAGCATGGTTCTGCATTTTTTTTTAAATATGTCTGTCAAGTATGGAAAATGCAGGCTAGAGAGCTGGAAAATATAATATATGTCTAAACACTTCTTGGACTTTGGGCATGAACAAGGTTTTCCTGAAGATCTTGATATAAAATATCTAAAGCTGCTCCTATACTTTTGTCTGGATTAACAGCTCATGGTACAGAAAGGCGTTGTGGAGCTCCCTCGGGTAGAGCCACAGCAGTGCAGCGAGACTAATACACAAACGAAGGCAAAGCTCATTAGTCATGACGGAATAAAATGCCGGACCTAATTTGGCTGCTTTTGTGCCTTTGAAGTTATTGATGATGCAATGTGTGGTGGGAAAATGTACACGGAGGAGAAAGCACCAATGTGTAGTAAGCACCGTATTAAAAAAACAGACGAAAAGGTAGAATTAAATGAAACAAATGGAGGGGGAAATACAGATACAGTAAGTAAATACAGTACATGAAAACACCTTTCAGCTTGAACCCACAACTTACTATTAAAACCATATGGTGTGAAGCACATTTAAATAAAATCTATGTTTTTCATGTGTTATAATGGGGTAGGACATGGAACAAAAACATTGGAGTGCACAGTATTTAGGTCCCTGTTGAGCGTTTTGTATGTGTTCAGGTTGTCGTTCTCAGGGCATTTTCATCTTCATTAGTGGCTTTTTATCTGGCTATTGCAACTCTTTCCCCAGCCTTTTCTCCCATAGGGGACCAGAAAAGAAACTCCAGAGGTGGTGCACTCAAGGTCAACGATGAAGTTCTTTTGGCTCAGCCTATGACAAAATAGTTATAATTAACATTCTATTTGTCAACTGGAAGAGAGTTACCTTAAAGGAAGTTCAATAAATTTCCAAAGTGAGGGTGATGGAAAAAAAGAGCCTGATGATGTGGCAGGAACTGAAAAGCACTATAAATTGTTCATATTGTTAATTATTGTTTCTGATGAATATTTGTGAGATTTGAGGATGGATATTCTGCCAAGATTTTGTCAAACACCCCTATTGTGATTTGTTTTTAGATATTGTTTTTTTCACATTTTGTTGCTACTGCTTTGCTGGGGCAGTGGCAGGATTTTTACTGTACATGCAATTATATCAGTTTTCGCCCCCAATTTTCCTCCCCTCCCAATTCCCTCTAACCATGCCTTGTCTCCAGCAGCAACTCCTTGGTCAGATCTGTGGGATGGCGAGGGGCGCGCACATGGTTCATCCAACATCATGTCACCCGAGCCACTGATTCTTTTTGCACTGTTCACCCAACACAGAAACCTTTAATCAGATCATGCACAGGATGATTACGTTCACGGACTATACTTCTGCAATTTAATTTACAAGTGCTGGATTTGAACACAAGGGCCCTCATTTATCAAACGTGCGTAGAAACGAGGGTAGATCTGAGGGCAGAAATCATCTTACGACGAGACTCACGTGTGATTTACAAAACATTTGTATCACTCTAATTCCAACGTACGAATGAACGTGTGTTGATAAATCAGACGGTTGAAATCAATCGTAATTTAAATATCACGCCCACATGTATGCACGGATTAGAGGCCTCGCCCTTAGAATTTATGACACGGATAAGCGAAATCCGGCAAAGAAAAGGAATTTCTCTGAGATTAAAAGAGACGCTCAGGTCTCATGTGCAGGCCAACCGCTTGGTTTTATTTGGAAGCTTAAAATCAGGCATTGATTGTTCAAGTAAAATGCAGTGTTGAGGTTACTGCTACAGTCATAAGCAATTAACGAGAACCTGAAGTGCATTTTAAATAAATGAATTATTTTCACTGGA
Source organism: Umbra pygmaea (assembly GCA_016801145.1). Lineage (NCBI taxonomy): Eukaryota > Metazoa > Chordata > Actinopteri > Esociformes > Umbridae > Umbra > Umbra pygmaea. The sequence continues at coordinate 5,398 of JACXGM010025947.1, read as the reverse complement.
CATTTCCATGTAGTATTTTTTAAGTAGCGTTCTTACCCAAGATAGCACTTACTATATTAAAAGTGCAGAATAAGATCCTGTCTCCTTCGTAGAGCCCCCAATGGTGGCTGTTGTGGCCACTGATCTTCATTGAATGGCACTGTTCTCCAGCGCAACATCGTGGAGAACCCCGCATGCCATAATTATGTTGCAGGCCTGCTCTGGAGTGTATAGTCCCCCCACCCCGCTTACCCAAGACAGAGCCACCTGCCACTGAGCAAACCTATACATCACTCCATTGTGGTTCGTGTTTGTGTGTGCGAACTGTTGAACCTGTGCTCCTGCTTGTTTGGGGATTTGCAAGCGGTGTTTGGTACTGAGTCAGGGCATAACCTTTGTCACCAAGAGGAATCACATCCAACCGTTTCCCCAAAAAACTATGTAGAACTATTATAATAATTGTACGAGGGCGTAACTCACCAAGGAGATGACTCCAGCCACGCGGTGTGCCCTCCTGTAGCCTTGTTCCAATGCTGCAGTTTAAAAAAATAAGAGTTGCTCGTCCCACCCGGCCACCGGGCTACCATATTCAGAACAAACATCCTGGCATCACATATGATCTGATTTGAATTAAAGTTTTTGCGATTGATAAATGCGTAATCATTTATGGATGGTGGCTACAGGCGCAGTACAATCAATTGCCCGATTCGCCCCAATCGGAAACCCAGCTATCTCAAAAAATTGTCTTTTAATCATAGTTTGAATATACCAGAAAGGGACTTCATAGCCACCAAAACTGCTGGCATACATCAACTATTGTTGGCTGTGATATACCAGACCTGTCCCTGATCTCCCGCTGAAAGGTCCAAAATTAGAGAGCAGACATTAAGGTCCTCCATATCTGCAATCGCTTCGACTATAGGACTGCCAAAGCGCTTGTTTAAAATAATATATTAATTTCAATCAAATAATATATCTATGATTTGATTGAAATTGTTGTTTGCCTACTTTCAGCCCTTATGTTCTTGGCCACCCCGAAATGAAAGGGAAAAACTAAACCACTTAATAGCAATGTGCTGTACGTAATTAATTTGTAATTCTGACATGTAATTTGCAATATGGGGTAGTTGCGATGCACACACATTCATCAATGATTGCTGATTCATACCAGAATTTGTGTACACAAGGTCAGACCAGACGTGAGATTTTATCGCAGCCTATGATCACGTTCAAATTAATAAATCCCTTGGTTTGCGTGGGATTTGGCATACGCCCGTCGTACGCCTGTTTTAGGTCGTACACACGTTTCATAAATGAGGGCCAAGGAGTCTAACCCAAATCCCGGGCAATGCAATGGCTATTTGCACTAGCCTCGTGCAGGGGGTCTGGGGAAAGTCAGAAAACCCACAGTCAGGCTCGAATCCATGACTATCATGTCGTAGACTGTCTTGCAATGCAGCCACTGTGCCACACGGACCCCCCATGTCTGTGTTTTTAGTGCACCAGACAAAATGAAATACACTCAAAGAGGAAAGTTGAACAGACACCAGGAAGGAGCAAATAAGACAATCTTTATGGAACCTTACCTCATATCTTACCTCCTAACACTCATCCCACCAAGTTTGCTGCCCACCATCACCTCCCTGTTGTAGCTATTATAACCCTCAGGGCCCTATTTTAACGATCTGAAACTCAAGTATCAAACGCGAAATGCAAGTGACATTGTGTGAGGGTCCCGGGCGCTGTTGCTATTTTACCGGCGGGATAAATGACTCTTGCGCCTGACGCAAATCTAACATGGGTAGGCTTCATTAGTCATAGGTGTGGTTTGGGCGTAATGTGCAATAAACCAATCAGAGCGTCATCTCACATTCCCTTTAAGAGCAGGCGCGCTTGTTCCATGGCGGATTGCTATTATAACGGTGGATTGCTAGGCAAAGCAAGTTTATTTATATAGCACATTTTATACACAATGGCAATTCAAGGTGCTATACATCAACACCTTGATTTTTCTTTGTTACAAAATGTAAATAAAGAAATGTCACAAGACATACTATCTGATGTTTTGGGCTCACTCTCACTGAATCACGAGGTTATGGATGTAACAAAACACAACAATCGACAAAGAACATGAATATTGTGCCTCCTGTCCTATCCAAACACCTGATGCGTATTTTCAGTGTGCTGAATGTTTGTTTAATTAGGCTACAGTGCATATTTGTGTGTGCTTTCGATTAAACAGCATTTCACGCACTGTTGCTGGCATCAAATGGTGTCATCCTCAGCCATGTTTTTAACGGATGGTGTTGTCCCCTTCACAGCCACCCATCCAAGGGATGGCCAGGCTAATTTGTAAAGACATGGGTGATTTTACGATTAGCACCGCAAATGACTTGTATGTTGATGGAATGGGTTCCCTTGCGGTTGATGTATATCAATGCGAATAATTCATTCTGAATAATTTGGGTAAATGTGTACACTAGATGTATGCCTATTTTTTACATCTTTGGACACCACAAGGATTTCCCTCGTGTGGTAATATTTTTCCTTCTAATTATGTATTGCAATAATGGGAACTGCTGCATTTGTGTAGATGAGATTGATGCACAGTGGCTAAAAAACTCCCCAGTATGGTCGAAACATAGAAAGTATTTTCGGCCAACTTAAACGCAAATGTGTATTTCCGTTACAGTGCCCCCTCAATGGATTGCTCCCTTTTCCGTCAAAAACACAGGTTTCAATTAATTAATTATTTATATTTAAAGATACAGTCTGCAATGTTCGTAATTCCAAAACAATTTTTATATAGTATATTGTTTATACTATATGCACAAAAATTAGAATCATCGTCTTACCGTAGATAGCTTGAAACCAGAAGGTATTTTTGTTTATTGTAGGCATTCCCTTACGAGAGTCAGGCAGGGAATCTAAAAGAATAAACATATGGTTAGCTAAGGTAGGGTGAAGTCTCATTGACAGAGCTGTCAATCAAACCTGACATCTAATGAGTTTACAGAGTAAGCACAACTTCTAAACACAGGAGAACAAGAGAGAAAATACAAACCTAGACACTTCAGATATATAAATTAAGTCCCGAAACGGAGACCCGTTTTAGCTCTAGAATGCCTAAATTCACATTCTCTAGAACCTAGAGGCCTAAATATCACCTAATATCGCGAAAGGCATCTTTAAGGAACACTCCCCCAACTGCTCAAAATCGTTGTGCTGATCATGTTTCTAACACGACAGTTACAAAAAATACCTTCTCAGCACGTTTGTTAATTCCCAACTCAGCCACCATAAGTGACATCACGTTATTTTAGTTTTGAAGCAAGTCAATCTTTTAATTGAGTCTATTGGAGAATAAAACAGGACAAATAAAGATCAGGAAGTCAACCGAACGACCTCACCTAAATTTCAACATGATCTCTCAGAATTCTATGAAATTACCACGTACCCTTAACTTCAAAATCCATCGCAGTTTCATGGAATGGCAGAATATTCTGTGAAATAAACATGGACCCTTAACTTCTAAATCCGTGGAAGCTTCACAGAATTGCATGATGACGTAGCAAAGTGTAATTAGCGTAGATTTTGCAGGTTGGTAGGATGGGGATGGCGGATGGGCCTATAAACATGCGACTCATCCCAGAGATTGTGAGTTCAAATCCGGGGCGGACACTTTGCATGGATTTTGTTTTCTATTCCAGCGCGATGCAGAGGAGTTGCAAATGTGCTTTTTTATCCTTTTTTTCCTCACTGTCACCATGGTTACAAACAATACATTACGACATAATACATGTTACATCGAGTTAACAGCAAGTATTCTGAGTGGTTAAGGTTAGGGTAAGGGTTTGGGTAAGGCTTAGATCGAACTAACAGCAAGGTTTCTGAGTGGTTAAGGTTAGGGTAAGGGTTTGGGTAAGGCTTAGATCGAGTAATTCTATTCATTTCACAGAATTTTCTGCAATTCCGTGAAAATGCCATGGATTTTGAAGTTAAGACTGTGGTCATTTCACAGATTTCTGAGATATCAGGCTGCTTTCATAAATGTTTCTTAAATGTTGCAGTGACATCACTGTGTACATTGCTGGACATTTCACAGTCGCCGAGTTCGGAATTAACAAATGCACTGAGAAGGTGATTCTAGTGACCATCATGATGGAAACATGACCAGAACAACTATTTTAAGGGTCACTGTGTTTGGTAGGGATGTGCAGTAAATTGGGACTGAGAAAGTACCGCGGTATCAAAATTTCAAAGAAGTACTACATTTATGGAGGACCAAGTCTGCCAAAATAAGAAATAAAAAATATATGCATCAATAAAAATACTTATACATAAAAATATAGATAAAAATAGAAAAATATAGAACTATACATTTATTAAATCAATATTGTTTCCCTATTTATTTATTTCTGTGATAATTTATTTCAGTTTTTATACATTTTTATATTAATTTATTTCCATATTCTTTTATTTCTGTATTTATTTATTTCCGTATATATTTATTTCTGTATTTCCAGATCCTTAAGCTAATGAGGAGGCTGTCAATCAAAGCATGTCACAGTGTCACCTTTTTCTAATTGGTTGATCGGTATCAGAGTGTGAAGATCGATTTTACATGCCTAGATTACTACGATAGTAGGCTACATACAGTCTCTTCCCAGAGATTTGAGTCTTGGCTACCCTAGGTGAAAATGCTAGCTTTGATTATTATTTGATTATTAACTTTTTTTCGTGTGGAGGGTCTGGCTGAAAGTTTATTGCAGTAAGCAGCATCTAACGACACAGAAGTTGACCCTGCAGTGTAAGAATTTGGATGAAGTGTGATCATTGACTTAATTTTTTCGATATACGATTCCCAGGGGCGGCGGCAGGGTATGGCTTGGTGGGGCTACAGCCCTACCAAGAATCGTGTTTGCCCCACCTTAGCCCCACCATGAATGATCGCCTGTGCTGACTTAGTTGCGTTTTTATGTGGTTTCGGTGCAGAGTATGTGAGCGGAGCGGAAGCGCAGCGAGGAGCGGAGCTGACCCAGTTTACCAGAGCGCAGAGCAATATTTGAGCGGCCCAGAAGGCTCTCGCTGAAAATCGCTCCAGTCCCACTACAGTAGCGCTCACTTCACATACCGTAGTCAGGACAGCCTAATGAGCCTCTACGTGTGTAGGTTACTTGGCTAGTGCGCGTTGTTAATGTGTAATCATGGAATTCGCTCAATAGTAATAAACCAACAAAACATACAGGTGCAAAATCAAGATTATCTACAAAAATGTAGAGGTGAGGTTATATAGTGGTCACGATTAAACAGTCTTATGGAATACGAAAAGACATGCCTATCTCTCGCAAGCACGATAATGTAGGCTACTGCGTGCACACGTGAACAGAAAGAATTGAGGTGCGTATCTATCTACTGG